>VYYJ01001055.1:0-37500 GCA_021029165.1 Cyphoderus albinus | reverse complement strand
TTATCTTATCTTATCATTTGCATATCATTTGCATATGATTTTACTTAAAACTGTCTTTATCAAGATTTATCAAGAATCTTGGTTATCTTGATAAGAAATTTTTAGCTTATCAAGACGTTATCAAGTCTTGATACGTGAGGTCTAGTTACAACTACAACAATGTATAAAAATTCAAGGGGACAGGGAGACAAACAACATAATACTCTACTACCTATTCGAGTACGGGTTCAACTTTCAAAGTTAGCTAACTCTCTATCACCTTACAGACAGTTTATCAATTTTTACTATTCCTACCATAAATGGTGTAAAAAATCTCTAAAGGTCATTTCCCCTTGAATTGTGACTTGTTCGATCAAAGTAGCAATATTACGCAAATTGCAATCCCACCTTGTTACACAAGTTTTGACTTCTGATTGTTTAAAAATCCAGAATCTTACACAGTGAAGAAATAATGGGGCAATGAAAGTATGCATGGGCTTATTTTTCCTTTGTCTTTACAAACAGAAACGCGTCCCAAGTCCCAATGCATCATCCACAATGTTCTGGAAAGTAAAATTTGTCAATCATTCAGAAGCCTTCACACAGAAGCGAAGTTTCTTTAAAAAGTAAAAGTTTTTAATTTGCCGACATAAGTCACAACCAAATGCTCTTATGCTAAATGATTATGTACATATGTACATGATGGGAAACGGACTTATTATTCCTAGTTTTAAGGTAGATAAAAATGCACCATTTTTCCCCAATTGAATTACTCTTAACATCGTAAAATACTTTCTGAAAATAATTATGGCATTAGCATGATTGTCTGTCAGTTTGTGGTTAATTGATGCAGTTACAGTTGTTCTTATTTCTACCTCTTTACTATAAATTGATTGTTCTAAAGTACCTTTGCCGCAGTGTGGTAGAAACGTTCACGTAATCATATCACAAAAAAACCTAACATAATATATCACTGTAATAAGGAAATGACAAAATTCGGCTTGGTTGACTGATTTGTAGACTGCAAATGCAGCGGCTGACCACTATAATTACTAATCCGATCATGACGAAAGTTGCATTAAAACAGTTTAACAAACCATAAGTTAATTCAAACTACATTCTCACAAGCATTTTTCAAGCAGTCATTTTCAACACCTCGTAATTAATCGTACACAGTAGAAGTTCAATGTAAAAAGTATACAGTGAGAGAAAGAGTAGTACAAAGAGAGAGAGAAAAGAAACCTTAAAATTTGGTTACATATTGCAATGAAAGTGACAAAAATCCAAGCAGGTTTTCTCGTCAGTTAATGCATTAAAGTAAATTATCTAAAAGGGCAAGGAAGATAAATCAAATGAAGTGGAAAATCTGTTCTTTATTATTGTACTTTAAAACGATAATCGTCATCAACGCTTCCAAAATCGTAATAATAAGCTTTTTACTACGATTATATTATGGCTGCTAGTAATAGGCTCTCATCTGGTTACCTGAAAGTGAAAACTGATTGCGCCATCAAGTAGATAAGCTAGTTGCTTCTCGATCTAAGAAATCTGGTTTCTTCTAGACCTGCTCATACAACGTAAAATAGCATTGCCTTTGAATGATAAGCTTCTTCTATAAGTCACCCAACTCGCAAGGTGATAGAAACGAACCTGAAAGGTTGATGCTGTGTTGTAGTGTAACATTAACCTGTAAGCCAATTTGATAGTGCGCCGACGACTACTTAAAGAGTATGTAAACAAATAAGCAGCAATTTTAGGGATACATTGACCTGAACTTGTTCATTCATTTAAAGTCGTCACGATCATCGCCGCATCAGCGTGAAAAGGAAGTGAATATATTTTTTGTTCGGGTTCCCCTTAGACATGTCATGAATGAAAGTGAACTCTACTATTATGATCGTGGAAGAGTAGACGATGGAATGTGAGCAGGAGCAGGTACCAATGCAACAATATGTCACAGGCTTGCCTGTGGTAGTTGGCAAATGGCAAGTAAACTTCATAATGAAACATTGATGTAGTCATCCTGATAATGATGATTACGGTACGTAATCCATTTTTT
Source organism: Cyphoderus albinus (assembly GCA_021029165.1). Taxonomy (NCBI): domain Eukaryota; kingdom Metazoa; phylum Arthropoda; class Collembola; order Entomobryomorpha; family Paronellidae; genus Cyphoderus; species Cyphoderus albinus. Next base: position 35,462 of record VYYJ01001055.1, on the reverse strand, counting down.
TGTCCCATGATATCTGAGGATGTCGTGTGTTTGGTGCTCATAGAGTTTCAAAAATGTAAATACAAATATCACAAAGGAGCTCAAAGGGCAATGTAATAAGAACGAGATGAAAGTGGTGTCTCTTTTTCTCTCTTTTTTGCTTCTCTCCTGTATCCATTATGATTATGACAACAATAAGTCAGTTTAAGTACAAATCGGTAAAAAAAAAGTTACAAGTTACAAATGCTAAAAGGCAGCTCGCAGTGTTCATCTATTCAAAATTAGATCTTCTGTATGGGTACTTATTACACCATTTTTCGTTAAGGTACACAGACATCCTCACAATTAAATGAAACATTTATTTATTAGACGCTGTAGTAATTAACGATAAAAAAGTTTGTGAGTGGATAGCGATGATGTATTATAAAGACAGACGACAATAGTAGATAATTACTAGAAGATCGTAATCGTGCGACAGGTACTTGACACACGTTCGCTGCGGTCAAATGCATAGACATCCCCAGTCGAAGAGAAATTCTTGCATTGTCTTTCAGAAAAAAAAGCAAATTGTTGTTATTAAATTATCCTTTATTACTTGATCAAGTCATCTTTAGCCTTTTTTTAACGAAAAATACTTTACCAATTTTCCAACTTTTACTATTGTCTTTGTCTGTATAATGCTAAGAAAAACTTAGAAAACATTAGCAAACAAACAATGGAGCTTTTACTACAAAATGTACAAAAGGTTAAAAGGCTGACATTTACATTTCTTGACAAATTTCTCCACTCGATCTATTTTCACACGATCAATTTGTTTCGCACTGTAAAAAATTATCAATTAAAGAAACATTTTGTCTTCGTGGTTTTTAACAGTTTTTTAAATAATTTGAGCCCTTTGAGGGTGATATGTAGTTGTAATTGTACTATTATTTGTTAATTTATTTTATTTTATTTCTTTTTTTGTTACAACCAGACAAAATAAATCACGCTCGAGTTTTAGTGAACACAATCATTCAATTATTCTCACTACATAATAATTGTTTGTATTAAATGCTACATTTTTTTAAAAATGGAGCTGATAAAACAGAATTCCTGAAAGTGTCTATTTTAGAGAGAAAGTGTCCATGAAATTTGCTTTCACACATACATGCTTTTACATTACATTATATTACAGATGAAGTGGACCAGGGCAATCTCTAATTTGAATTGAAAAGCAACCCGCATATTTCTTCTCGTTGTAAACCAAAGCTGATGCAACAAAAAATCCAGAAAAGATGTTGGTACATGAATCTTTAGTAAACATTTTTTAGATATGGATATCAATTTAAAAATCGAGAAGATACGTGAAGTATAATGCTTCACTAAAATTGTTATCATTTCTAAACTAAAATTAAGATTGTTATTGCTTTTTCATTGTAATCATCACACACCAATTAAAGTCTTACTTTAGATGTATTACTATTATACGTATTCATACGAATCGGATTGCTGAATAAACTGGGATTTGAGGTTGGTTCGGCTCACTTTAATCAGACTTAAGGTGCAGCCTATGACTAGGCTCGATCATCTAATCTTTATCATCATCGTTTTCATCATTCATGAATTTTTCTTGTTGGCTAACCATTTCTATCATCAAAATCTTAATGTTTGTACAGACAGACTTTTTGAACTTCACTTAAAATGGCAATTCCATTGCACTGCTGTAATATCCGACAGACTATAGGTAGCGTACTTGTATATAATATACGTAAAAGTAACTTCTTGTATTGTAGGTAAAATTTATAAACTCCAAGAAACTTTTAATGCGTGTTGTGCACTTGATGAACGTCATTTTCTACAGCATTGCTGCTGGTTTTCTTGCTAACATTATTGTTTAGACTTATGAGCAAAATTGTTATTGTGCAGCTTTCCTATATAATACTTATTTGAGCCTCAAATTTTGAGGTATGCAAGTTGAAGAATGAAACAAAAACAAGGTTTTGAGGTGAATAACGTACATACAACTTTACTTTTGGGAGTAAAGTGCAAAAAGTTGTTTCTTTTCTTCTTTTCTACGCATCTTCGTTGGATTTAACTCTGAAGAGAATGCAGGCAAGTAAGCACTGACGCTGGTGTAGTGCAACGTGTAAACAGCGCTTTTTGTGGTGCAGCGACTTTGTGATTTCATTTGATGATAATACTGTCGCTTGTGCATGCAATATGACATAAATTACATATTGCCTGCATTAACTTGGGCTCGGCTTCCCCAACTCCCGGCTTCATTATCACAATTTACCATATTGCAATAAAAAGGCAAGGAAAACGCCACAATAACAGGTTCGCGTTTCATTTTCAAACCTTTGTTTACTTCTGCCATCACTGCTGGTAAACTTTACTTGATGATGCCGTTTAACACTACAAGAGGAAAAATTGTGCGAATAGAATAATGGTAACACTTCAGTTCTGGTCAGCTAGTACGAGCTTAAGAACTTTGTTATCTTGATTCATGCTTCATCATAATAATACCAAGCATTAAATGTTAAGAAAAGGAGATGTGGTGTGGTATCCGGTAACAAACCCCCGGAGGGATTTTCTATTTCATACGAGAATGACTTGGGTTTCAATTTTTTCTCAAGAATTTATCTTAAAGAAAGCAAGAAGATACCGACGTCGTCTTGTCAGTCAGCAGCAGAAAGGAGGAAATCATGATACCACGTTGATGATAAATAGGCACATTATGTGCAATGAATGATCGTGTGAGTAAAATATATTAGATGAAATGCGTGAGTGCACCTTGAAACAACTGAGAAATTGTAGCATAAAAGCACTTTGCGCATTGTATTGATAATGCTGATGATGATGATATGTGCCAGTGACTTACTACCACATATTTATTCTCTTCTTGAAACAAAGCTTAAAACTTTGTCTGCATTATGATTTGCTGACTGAGGATGTATTTTTTATTATTTCTTCTGCGTACTTCTCGTGAGATATAGACAGTCAGTTTTTCTTTGAGAAAAATAGGTTAGCTAGTTAAGGTTGATTTGCATGCAGCAATTATTTTAATGTTGTTTTCAGGAAGGAAAGAAGTTTCGATTTCACGAAACAAAAAACGTCAAGAAGTGACTGATTCAAATTGTTGGACTTACGCATACATCAATCACACATATTCATTACTACTTAGATTAAAAAGTTTTGCATAAAAAAGGAAACATGTGGTCATAAATTATTGTACCTGATGATTTTGGGAGGAATCGTTGAAACGGTCAATGACTTTTCGTAATGAATTAGTCTTTTATTTGTTGGCTGCACTGCATGACACTTTACACCTAAACATACAAGATTTGTTTAATCCGAAAACTTCTAGACGATTAGAAAAAAATAGAGAAACTTTTCAAAGTTGTCTAAAGGAGCAAGTTATTTGGCAGATTGCATAAGAAAGAGAAAATAGGAAGCAACATCTCACAATTCATTTAAATTATAATAATAACAAAAGTAAAATATCGTGACCACAATTGTTGCATCATACTACACATTACAAACAAACGTGCCATTTGAACTGTACTGTGATCGCTTGATTGATCATTGCAGATTTTTTTTGCTGTGAATTAAAAAAATCGCTTTCTTTAATAAAAATCACTCATTTTTATCATAGACTTTGGATTAATAATTCATGGATTACTTAGTGCAAAATATAATGTGCTAGCTAGCGTAGTGATTTTAGTAAAAGTGACGATAAAATTCAAGATATTTTTTTGGTTCATTCACCACATCATCATCAACAACAACAAAACTAGCGATAATTTTTTTGCGAGTTACAATCAAGACAACGTAAAAGTGAATGCACTCATTGTGCTCACATTGCTCACCCTCAAAGAAATGTGGCGTAAGGTATTTATTGCGAACGGTAGTTATCATATCATCGTTAACTAGTCATGGTTGTTATTGATTATTGCATAAATTTTTGTAGAAAACAATAATATCACGATGAAGCGTTAGCAGGCAGTTCTCCAACTCCAACAATCGCAATTACTCATTTGTAATTTTTAACACGCGCAACACCTGAAAGAAAGCAGTATTGCACTTGACTTTTGGTTGAGCGGCGTTTTCTAAACTTGTCGATGTAATATGTTAATTTTTTACAGTATCGACAGCATCGCCACAAAATTTTACATCATCCACAGACTGTACATCCTGTTTGAACGAACAGCACGAAAAAAGGAAAAGAAGTTAATACATTAAGAGCAATGAAGCAGTAAGAAATCACATTTTGGGTAGGCGCATATTAAATGTAAATACAACACACCACATTGTAAATGCCGGTTAGATGCGCGTTTCATTAAAATTTCGAACAAGTATAACTACCAAAAAAGTTACTTAAAAGCTATGTCTGCTAATGTGTGGATATGTTATTGCGGACGTTTTGTCTATGAAAAGAAACGATTAAGCATACAACGTTAATCCACCACCAAGCAAGTTTCGTTCTCGTGTAGTAGAAATATTCACATATAGCGTTTGTTGCTGGCAAATAAATTATGAAAATGATTATGATTGCTATTGGGAGAAGGAAAGAGAGGGAGAGAGAGAGGAAGGGATTTTTACAATTAATCTTTTTTCTTACTACACGACGAGGAACGCATGAACACAACTCGATACATTTTCATGATTACACTTTATTAATTACTTATGTATGTAGGTAAATGTGTACTAGTCGATTACCAGAAAATAGACGATGTACAAGTTAAAGTACTACCTGTAGGGAGATAGAAACTAAGCGATGAGATTCTCAAATCTTCATTTTTTTATCGAAAAAAGAGGTGAAACATTACATGAATGCTATTTCAAGGGGCTCTTGCACACATTGAAAGAAAGAAAGAAAAAAGAAAGATTCGACGGAGAAGGAAAGCGTTTGAACCCTTTTTGTTGCACGTATGAACGAGAACGTGCTTCGTTTCCACGTACGCTGTAATCAATGTACTCACATTCATAAACGCAAACCTTTCATTCAAGTGCACACAGTGGTGCAAAAATTTATCGCATTAATGCAACAATACAAAGGATCAAGAATGTATGAGATTCATGTTGCTCGCTATCACTGACTGGGGTACTCTGCACTAACTAGATTTTTAATAAAGGTCTCGCCGTAAGTCCATTTGAATATGTGAGTAAAAGAAGCACACCTGCATAATTGTTGCACTGATATCTTAATACAGAGAGACGCATCATAATGTATCAGTATTGAGTACTTTGCTTTTTTATTTTGAGGGAGAAACATTGCAAAAGGGGAAAGCACTAAGGAAGGAACAAAGTGTGCATAGGCATCTTGTGCAAATGCTATCGTGTCTTGCCTGGCGGATTGTCTGACGTGCAAAAGGGCAAAGTAAATCAGCGAGAAGGTATGCAAAATATTGCAAAAGGTATGTAAGTGAAGGGATAAATATTTTTACTGAAAAAAGAGTAAAGAGCCCTACCTAACAACAGGTCTTTGGTCAATCATCATTCCTTTAGTCTATAAGGCCCATATAAAAGGTGTTCATCCACCTGTCCATTAATTCAGTTTTGCTCGTTGTGTTGTTCACGCCACATCATTTGCCAACAGAAAGTATCCGGGTTTTGCTTACTTCAAAGTTTTCATTTGTCAGTTCTTGTTTGGAAACAAGAGTTGCAAAATTTCCACACAGTAAGTCCTCACCAATTGCATCTTTTCGCTTTTCAATTTTTTATGAAGCACCTGAAAAAGGAAGCAAAGATAAAAAGTTCAAAAAGAGATTCTGTGTTTTCGTCAACGTTATCAGTTTAACGGTTCTGGGGAGAAACGAAATCATTTCTTTATTCAAGCAACGATTTATCAACCACCCTGAACGTTCTTGTGACCTTGTCAATCAATGAAACATTGAATTGATTGTGTGCAAGTAATATTACATTGTGGATAAAACTGGCTAAAAATCTGTGCAACAAGAGAACATCTTGAAATCAAACTCATCGAAAGACATGAAGAACAGAAAATCATTGAAGAAAGTTACTGTTTGATTTAAGTTTCTTTAAGAACTGAAGTGGTTCGAGACAATCTTTTAACATTCAAACAGGAAGTGGAACTGGAAACTGGCAGAAGAAGTAGCCATTGAATTTGGATTTTTTCAGATTCTTAAAACTCTGAAAGAAAAATCCACAGTTGATTTGTTTTGGATCCTAAACGGTTTGGTTTCGTGTTTTAGAATAATTTTACTCACACTTTGCATTGACATAACAAAACAACCACATCGCAAGCAAATAATAACAAAGACGTTTACACAAGCTGTTTTAAGTAGTATTAAATTCATGCACACTAGACTTTTCCATTTTTTTGTACTTCGGTTTACAAACTAGAGCAGAGAAAAAAGAATACACAAGTAAGATAATCTCCAAAATGCATCTTTCATTTTTTGTTCTACATGAGTTTTAATTAAAAATACATAGACAACAAACGTTTTTGCTACGGTGTGGTGGTTGGCTTTGGCTGGTTGGTAGCATACACTCATAAATCATCGTTGCGTGTCCGAAAATGCGGACACATGCATTTTTTCCTTAAAAGATGTATCTCATTGTGTACCCAACAATGATTATTCGGTCTGTTCTGATATTATGATTATCATAAATAGTTTCATCATTCTTTGCGTTTGAGCAACATTACGCAGGTAGAGAAGCAGGCAAAAACATTCGTTTTCTTTTTTATAAACACTGTAAAAGCCAAAGCCATAATCATCGCAATAATCCGTATAATCATCTTCATTCTTCGTAACAATCATAATATGAAGTCAAAGAAGAACGATTTTGTTAAAGAAAGTAAGACAAAACTTTAGTAATACATTCAAAGTTTGCGGACGAAAATCAGAATTTCAGCCTTGGCTTTATTGTCGTAGTCAATCAAAATCGTAAAATTATACAAAATATGAGTTTTTGTAATATTCGAAGATGTGACAGGAAGAGTTGAGAGCTCCGCCTAATTGTTTTGTAAGGGTTGAGTACACCCGTAGATATATGATTATATTAATCAGCAGCATCAACAAATCGAAGAATAAAAACTAGATCAGTAATGAAAAATAGTTGCAAGATTCTAGAAGCCAGATCTATTATTATTTCACAGTAAACAAGGTACCATGAAATTTAATATAGTCCATAAACAGAGCAAATGTTATAACAAACACAACTAGGTCAGTAAACTAAACAATTTGTAATCTACTATAGGAAACATTTATAAAATCACTCATGTTGCCGGCTAATATACAAATATGATAACGGATTTTTTACTAACAAAAAACTATTAAATAGAAGCCTCTTACCAGGAAAGAACGTGGCAAAAGAGCAATTCATTTTTATAGGGTTGTTAGATAACGTACAAGTAAATATAATCATGTTGAAGATTGATTGAATTAAGTAAGCAGTTTTATTCGATGAAGAAAATTAACAAACAATTTGTTATTCGTGGTAGCTCTTCATCAAGCCGTATAGGCTACACTTTTTGTGTGGCCAATGGCCATTCTTACCTTATCCTACTTTAGTAAAAGAGCACACTTTGATTGTTATTCAATTCAAATATTACAGAAATCCCGTTTTGCCCACGTAAAACTTGTAGCGTGCCAAAACAGAAATTAGCTCGAACTTCGAGGTAGGGAGAAAGAAAATTGTAAAGGCTAAGTCTGTCTATGCATAGTAAATATGAGCATACATTCATCATCTTGCTTTCTTTTGGTGGTTATGTTGATACCTGTTGACCGTATTCCATCATGAACCACTCCATCAGACGTTGATTATTTTAGTTTAGAACATAAAATCCTGTAATCAAGGTCCATTATTATTGCATAAATGAAAATCCTTGAGAGTGCATTGGTGGCTCGTTGAATTTAACCAATTTCACCGAACAAAAATTGTTACTCGATTGTGAGGGCCACTTGGTGACGATATTGCAGTTTATGAAGCTAAACAGTCAAATGAATGGTTTTAAGGTTCACATTCAAAGGGCTGTTTTGTACTCCTCCGGAATACAAAATAGTTTGGCTAAAACGCAAATTGTATTATTAAACAGTCCAGCCGGTTTTTCTGCTTCTTACTCTGAAGAATGAAAAGAAAGAAAGGAGCGAAAATAAAAAGGAGAATTTTGCACTTTTTGGTTTTGCGAATGTAGTACAAGCTCAGGCAGGATCCACATTTCAATGTAAGCATTGTGAATATTTTGTGAACCGATATTTATCTTTTTATGGGTGGCAATGGCAGTGGGACAATTTATACCTTATATATATTAAATTAAAAAAGGGAAGGAGTCACACACATAGCTTTAGTGAGGCAGTGTATCAGTCTGTCAAAGCACTATAGTAGGTTTCCTGTTTGACCAGTAAACTTGTTTTCTGCGCACTCATAACAAACATTTGAGCCCATCATCAAAATAGAGAGTTAAAGACAAGTTTACTCCGATTTGAGTGCTCTAGCAATTTCTTTTTCAGTCACCGTTCTACATCTATACCGTAGTTCAAATGACGATATTCGTGAATCATTTAATTGCTGCTTTTTACTTTAATTCGACATTTTAACTGTCCCAGAAGAAAACATGTAAAATTTCGCCTTACAAAACTATTCCACGAAACTTAAAAGCTAAACGCTTATAGAAGCAGTTATAAAAGGAACGTGTCAGTCAAAACGAGAGACTGGGGTACTGTGAGAATATTCACTTTCTTTCATTCGTGTATTTTAAAGTTATAGGTCAAGCGTTACAATCGATCTAAATCTATGCATATATTTACAACTATTTCTAATAAACTACAAATTACACAAACTCATACAATATTTTCTCTAATTTCTTACTAAGCAATTTCAAAGGCCGACTGCATACTAAAAAAGGTTTTATCAGTAAGATCAGAGTGATAAAGATGTTGCAAAGATTAACAAGTTCGAATCATAATATGCAATTAGTAGTCTTAATACCAATCAGTAATTCATATAAAACGTTTCATTAAAAACTGGTAATTTCAATTCGTGTGGTGGACGTGCTTGCCGCACTTGACTACATATTCAAGTTAAAAAATAAAGAGTGTGCACGAGAGAAAGACTAATTATCGATGTAGGAGTTGAGTGGTTTCTAAGTTGAATGTATGAAAAAGAAATCAGTTTCTTTTTCACATAGCGTACTTGTTCATGCATTTAAAATAATTTAGTAGGTGTGTTTCTCTATATCGGCTCATAAGTTCCTGTCTACTTTTTTTGCGAAAATATTGTAGAGAATTGAAGAATTTGAGCAAACAAATAGAGAGAAACTAGCAACAACAATCATAATAATAAGTAAACAATGTAGCAAGCCAACAAGCCAAACAATTTTAGTAGGCCCTTCGTGTCTCTACTGCTATAACAAGTTTATACAACATGATTATATAGGGTAACACGTACGCATTGCGAACAGACAGACGAAGAGGCAGAAGAGAAAATTGTTGTACAATGATATCTTGACTTTTGATGATATGATATGCAATGTATCGAAAACAGACTGGTTTTCTGCCTCTTTTCAAACCTGTGTACCTATGAATCATCTCTGTCGTAAGATAGGGGCACTGAAAAGTGTACGCCTTACTTGATTCTTGTTTTCACCAAAAAATTCAAGTCCAAGGAGATGCAGCAGGTAGTCACCCAGCCAAGAAGTAAAAAAGCCAGTTTTATAAAGCGATCTCTCTCACTTCATTCATTTGCAAAAAAAAAACTTTTGCTTATAGTATTGGCATTGGCATTAGTGTAGCACAGCATCTTGATCGATAAGTTCAGAAATAGCGTACAATATGTCGCCCCACAGAAGAAGCACAAAAACCTTACCTTTTATGCTGAAATATTAGAACTGTAGTTATAATATTCAGGTCTGTTGAGCATAATTCATGTTGGTGGTTCCGCTGTACAATCGTACGTTTCAAAAAGATGAATCAATTATATGACCAATGCTAATAAAGAAATGAATACTTGAAGGTTCAATATGCAGAAAACGAGTTTTTGTAAAATCACTTTTTCCACCGACATGTAGCGTATTTTTTGAGTGAGACAAAGTATTATAAGAAAAATTTAAATACTTGCACTTTAAAACTTTTCCCTTAATAAAAATGCAGCATGCACTCACTCTATGCAGGAAATAGGCGCAGACAGAAGGCACAATTTTTGACACAGAAAATGAAAATAAATAAATGAAATATGATGGAGATTTAAATATCTTACATAGACTCTTCTTTAACACACCGAACCTTATTCCTTACCAAGTGAACTACAATGGGATGGTTTAGTTTCAGTGTACCTACTTGAGAAAGACGAAGTGGAAAAAGTTATTAGACCACAAAATATATTTTTTGCATGCAGATTATTGTTAAGAAAAGCTTGAATTTTCATTTAAAAAACGAGTGTTTTAAAACAAAAATCGGACGGATTGTTCGTAAATATTTTTACTTGAGAATTGCACGCCGTGTTGAAGATGATTAAGATGATGCCCTACACAACATACAGTTTATGTCGATTAACAACCTAGATTAATTTTTTGACTGCTTATGAATCTTTATAATGATAATGATGACGATACAATTGCTCTTTTATACATTTCACACGCTCGTTTGCTGCTGCAACGAGATTTAAACGATGCGTTTGTAATAAGGCAGAATCAGCGAGGCGAAGCCAAAATTAGGAGCGAAGAAAAGTGTAGCAAAGGCATCTCGTCTTAATAAAATACGATATTGTATTACTAACGAAGGCTAGTGTTGGGGTTTGAAGTAAAAGCAGAGAAGCAGGCAGGTACTTACGTGAGCGTATCATCAGAATTTAGGAGGAAAAGAAATTGCTACTTTGTACAATATAAATTCTGTAAAAGTGTTAAGGTGAAGGTATCCTTCAGATACCTAATTAAAACTCGTAACATTGTTGAAAAGCTTGAGAAGGGTGCCGTTCTTTAAGCAATGCATAAAACGTTAACTTTTCTGATGAAGGGCAGTATGATTTTTGATCAAAGATGGAATTTTTATTGGATGGACACAGGCTACACAATGGTGGCTACGAAAACGATAACTGATGATGATGAGCTGAGCTCGATCTCATTTCAGCGTATAAAACAATACAATTTTTTCTTGACGCGATAATAATTTTGATTATTACGCTTATGTGCATAACGAGGAGAATAGAATACAAACACATGAGAAGAAAGTCGACTCTGACGCAGCCACCCAAAAATAACCAACTTCGTTATAACATTATAGATTTGATTCACTTAAAAGCAATTGATGATGGGTGGAGGAAGAAGAATTCATTAACCTAAATCAAACAATCCTCCCATACCATGTACAAGACGCATGTGGAAATCAGAAAGATTTTTTTTATATTACCTTAAAAGGCACGGGCATAATGAAAAATGCCAATTTTTAAACTGCCTTGAACTCGATTCAAATGAATGACCAAACCAATCCAAACCGTATACTAATCAACAAATCAACAAGGGGGCAACCCCGTCTTCCTACTTCGCATCGTTTCCAGTCCACTTCACACTCGCCAACTTTCTTCAAGTGAAAATCAATCAAAAGGAGCTAGAGTGTCTGCAACGACGAAAGCGAAAACACAGAATCTCTCGAATGATCATATTCTAATACAATCCCAATTTTCTAAGATTTAGAACCGTTGAAACTAAGCTTTTAATAACTTTCTCTCCAGGTACAATGAATAAGATATTGTGCGTCACACTGCTCTGCGTTGCAGCAGCATCCGCCGCGACCAAGACCAAGACCGCTGCAGCCAGCGCGTCAAAGCAAAGAGGCTTCGGTATCGGAACTCATGACTACCACCCAGAAGTAGTTTCAGTCGGTCACGGACACGAAGGAGGAGGTTGGGGTGGTGGTGGTGCATCCAGTTACGGACATGGTTAGTAAAAAAGTCATTACTCTCACGTTACCCCAAACGTCTAATATAATGCAACATATGAGGTTCATGAAAAACACATCTTTGTTCCAGGTGGAGAATACCCAGCTTTGGCTGACATTGTCGCCCTCGTCTTGAACTTGTTGGTGCTCGCCGCCTTCGGTGGTCTGGTCTACCTTCTCCTCTCACCCCTCCTCAGCGACGATGGTCACGGTTGGGGACGTTCCAGCTCCTCCCCCTACTACGATGCCATCAAGGATGGAGGTCTCCTCTCCCGTGTCCTCAACTCCATTGACTACGTCGACACCACTTTTGCCGTTCTTAAAATCTCTGGTGATGGCTGCCGCAAGCGTATTGCCTGTGAAATGGAGCGCACTGCCGGACGTAACAAGGTCTTCAACTATGCCACTGGCTGGTTCAGGTAAGGAAGAAGCATCAAGAATTTGGTGAAAAAATTTGACCACGAAGCAAAAGAAGCAATGGTTCATGGTTCATCCTTGTCGTCATCTTTGTATTGCTCGTCATCACATCAACCATAATCATAATCATCATCGTGATGATAATAAGAAAGTGGCACTACAAGTGGCAGGCAGTCGAGCTGGTGGTGGCAGTAGAATGATCGGGTTGCCCAACCCATTAAAATACAATGGCAGTGCAGAAAATTTCTAAAATGTCTGCTGCTCCACTACTTCAACTACCACAATTTGAACTTACTTGCAAATCTTAGAAGCAAGAATTACTGCGTCTGCGTCTTCATTCTCCTTTCGTATGATTTGCATGATTTCTCTTTGGTTTCCATTTAAAACTTGTCACTGGGTCAGTGTGGTCAGGCTAAGCAAGTTTTTTTCTCTCGTTTTTTGAACAATAATGATATGATGTTGTTGGTTCAGTCTTTAAATCATTCTTCTCCTTCTACTTTTTTGTAATTTTGACGCAGCGTTTTGTTCAGGAACCTATCCTAAAAATTTTCATTCAAATTCAGATAGGGTCGAATGTAGTGAACGCGCAGCCACTGTGCTTATCTTTCACCTTACTTTTTTACATTGGCCTGAAGCCATAATAAGAATAAAATAATAACGCTAGAATGTAATCCTTGTGCCAATATTCAGTACCTACAAGTTATAACGAAAGGTTAGAGGCTAGAATTTTATTTCTGACAAGATGAACCTCATTGCTGCCTGACGCCATTTTATTTGGATGCTCATGTTCATAAAATGGTCAAACGCAACATGTTTTCGCTTGCAAATTTGATACGAATATAAATTGTTTGTGCTTCCTCAGGAAACAAATGCGCAGCATGGACTTGTACAAGGATGCCGTAACCGCTGGCGACAAGCAAGAGGACTGCAACCAACAGTACCCAGACTGTACCTACACCCTTGTAGATAAGGTCGGAAAGTGGGTCGGAAATTAAGTCCGGAATCTTAGGAGCCACTTTTTTAAAAATTAAAAATGTTAGAACAAACAAATTTTTAGAAAAGGAATTTGAAAAATACTCGATACAAAATGACTAATTCTATATTAGGGAAAAACTTTTAAAAGTACGAAGGAATAAGGGAGAGAAAGTTTAAGAAGGGAAAGGAGAGACGCTTCTGTCTATTTCTTGTTATGTCATCCGTTAATTGTCTTTTAAATATTCGCCGTCCTCACTGTTATTATTGGAGAAGATGCAATAGTAATATACTTTATAAATTATAATTTGGTAACATATTTTTGTGAGAATGTCATCAAATCATCTTCATCTGCCTTGTCATTATTATTAATTGTTATTATTTTATACTATGTATTTTATATACCTAATTATTATATTATATATTGTTGTAATATTTTATTGTTGTTGTTGCTAATATTATATAATATTATTGTTAATATATTATATATAAAATCTTTGTACATCATTGTCGGAAGAAAAAGAAAACAGAAGCAATTGAAACAAGAAAACAGAAAATTTCTTTTTTTTTAAATCTGAAAATGTATTCGTCCCTTCTCATTTGTTGTTTTAAGAATTTAATTGATCAAAGAAACTCTACCTTCTGTACTATCGTCAGTTAATTTCGATGATCGGGCTACAAGGAAGAAAACTACATGACTTATTCATTCTCTCAGTATCAGATCTTGGAACTGGCGTTAACAAATTGTGGAGCTCTGACAAAAAAGTTCAAATACTTTTAAAAATTCCTTTTCTCTATGCCTGAATCATTTCCTATTTTCGACACCATTTTGTGCTGGTTTTTCTAATATTTGTATAACATGACAGTCAAAGTACTATTATAAATACTGCTGCTACTTGCTAAATACTACTAATAATAACGAGCGAGATCCTTTTTCCTCCTTCCAGAGAAGAAAGAAATCTCACTCAATCTTGCCAAAAATATTTGAGTCGTTCAGTAAAAGATGTTGAAAAAGTGCATGATGAAGCGTGTTTTGTCATATTACCATTTCTTTAAAAGCGATTTTTGTTTGATCTTGCATTTGAATACTTTCAATTCTTATGTAGAATTATACGTAGTAATCTGCATTCCTTTAGTTTACTTTTAATGTAACTGATGAAGTCCCAACAATTTTATTCGAAAGATTGGTAAAAGAAAATGGCAAAATCATGTAATCTGATGCACTGATCGATTCATGATTGAATACGTTTAATTACTGTACTATTTCAACTTGTTGTACTGTTCACTTTCATTTAACTCATAATTTTAATCTTGCATAAAATCAATGATCAATTCATTACTCGATTTTTTTTCATATTAATTTATTTTAACAATAAGGGCGCGAAGCCAACGCTAACTAAGCGTTGTTAGTAATTAAGGTGATTTTTAAAACCTTAAACAATGGTCAACTACATGGCCACCTGACCTTTCAAAGTTCGTAGTAAAAAAATAAAAAAGTGCCTTCCCTCCAGTTCTTTAATTATATAATTTATTATATAAGATCATGGACTCCTTGAATAATTCACCTGGCCGAAATGCTTCACTATTCTGACAAATAAATCCCTGTCACTCATTCAAGGCAGGAATATAATGGCGAAGATTTAAAATCGTTACCTTTTTTTAGCCATTAGTTTTTAGAAGTTTTAGCTTTACACGTTATAAATAAATTAGGAATATTACAATTAGGGTTTCCAAAATGCGTCTCTACAGAATACTAAATTGGATCCGGTTTAAATGATGCAGGAATTGATACTTTCTGTTTGGTGTCGATAAGAACAAGACTTAATAAGCATTCTTTCTGTGTATTTAAAAAATTAAAATTCGAGAAAAATGAGTGCTTCATTTCCTGCATCATTTCCAAAAGTATCGAGAAGGAATTTGGATCCAATAGAGTAACCAACCATTCAAATTGGAAAGCCGAAACTAACTACAGACAGACAAATGATACGACAGGAATTCCAACTTTCAAACATTTATAAATTGGAAGTTATTTTTATATAAAATTGGATATCTGGGAACTTTGTCAAACAGCACGAGTCATGGCTTAATAAAACACTAGCACTCGATATTTAATTATCGTGACACTTACAAATAAATAGTAATTATTATGCGTAATATTTGTCCATTAAACAATTGATATGTTGTACTTTCTTGCTTGCAGTCAAATAAGTCCTACTTTCTTTCCATAAAAGTCTTTCAAACATGGCTGATGATTTGAAAATCAATAGTTGAATTGTTAGCTTGAAATTGTCTTTCCTGGTCACGAATCACGGACTTATAACTTAAGTTCCTCAGGCATGGAAATTTTTGCCACCTCGTAGAACACTCTAGAAGAATTAGAAACAAGTTAGATTATTATTTGCTATTCCGGAAATTTCTGCGTGAAATATTACTTGCTCAATTGCTTGAACATACTTGTGAGAGTATTTGGACCGGATGGTTTTGAGATGCGCTTGAGGTTTCCGCATGAAGTCGTATACGCGATGTGTCAAGTCAAAAAGCTCTTCTGTAGAGTACGCGCTGTAGTACTGCAAAGTTCGTGTCCAAGGGTCTTCACGCTTGATCATTTTTAGAGCAAGCAACAGTGCAGCTGCAGCCATCATCGAATCAAGTGTATCGATGAAGTCATACTCCATTAGAGACATTTCCAAAATGTATCTGGCAAGCGTTAGGGTCTCCATGTCAAGCTTGGCACACTGGAATTGCAATGAAAGAACCTTGTAACCTACTGTTTTGTTAATTTTAGTATGCCACGTTTTAGAAGGTAAGTCAAGTCATACTCACTCTGGCGTATCGACGTAAAAATCTGTAGGAAAGTGGGACACCAACATCAAAATCCAAAACTCGCAACATTTTCTCTTCCATTTGGTTGACTTCCTTATTGGAGTAAGCATCGTCACATATGTAGCAGAAATCATCAATTACTGGAGGACACCGTTCCTAAAAAATAAAAACCGCAATTATGAAGGTGTTACTTTGTTTATTTTATATATTTAATATTTTTGCTTTAGTTTAAATGTCAAAAAATTACTTACGTCATATTTTGCAGCAATGTACAATGCAGTAGTGCCGACAAGCTGAAGCTTCTCTCGCTTCACTAATGCTTTTCCGAGGTAGAGATCAACTAATTTGACAGCCAAGTACAACGTTTCATGGTTCATTTCAAAACTTTCCTAAAATTAAAAGATCAAAACAAAACAACTCATTAGTTCATGCCAGAGAAGTAAATACTTATCCTGTTTCAATCAGCACATACCTGAACTTCAACCATCCAATCAACAAGGATGCTCCTCATGTTTTTGTTTAGTTCCGTCTGTCTGTCTAGATATTTTCTGATTGTAAACCGTTGCTCCCGGCGTTTGTAGTAGGCAAAGATATCATTTGCATACAGAGCCACTTGGAAAGGATCATTTCCAGTATCTTCATCGAAATCGTAGACTCCGTGTGGAACCCTAGAGGTTTTCGGCTGCTCCGTCAGTTCATTTTTTTTATTTTCTTTTTCTTCGTTCGACCTGTTACAAAACAATATACCACTTAAATCAAATTTACCATTATGAAACTTTATAAACAATCCGTAATTATGAAATGAAAAATCGTACAATGACTCAGAGTCGTTTGAACATTCCAAGACGGATGTACTAACTGCAGTTTGATACAAAGACTCCTCATTGACGGAAGAAGACGAATTGGTGACAGTTTCGGTCTTCTTGGCTTCCTTGTCTTTGTTTTCTGCCTTGTTCAAGGATTTACTTCTTCGAGTGACTTTTGCAATTGGTTTCGGGTTAATTTCTCTCAATACTTTAGACGCTTCTGGGGCAGGTAGTGCTTTGGCATGTCCTGACGCCTCGGGTTTTCCTGTCTGTTTAATAGGTTCTTCATTTCCTTTCAGACTTTTTGATTTGGCCCTGGTGACACGAGTTTGTTCCTGTGAAATAATGGGTATTAAAGATGGCTTTTCCAGCTTCGTATCCTTTGCCTTCTCAGCTTGCTTGTTGTCCTTGCCATCTTTCCCTCCACCAAGCGCACCTGCCTTTTTCTTTGTGGCCTAATGAAATGATAATATTAAAATATTTAGTTTAGACTTAAACTGTTTTCCATAAAAGTACGTAAAACAGAACTATAGAAGAAACGAGGTCATTTTACTTCTATAGTTCTTATGTGAATGTGGCTTGATCAAGATGCTTCCATTTAAAACTTTTTTATTGGGTAATCTTGTTTACTGTTACTAACTTAATCTAAACCATAAGTTTATTTCATTTATACTAAATTCTAGTATTTCTAGTCAACTATTTTGAAAGGAGATTAGGGAGAATGCAGCGCTAAAAATGATCAATATCAAGATTATGGCTTTTTCTGTCTATCAATTACCAACTCAACAAACACGAAAATAGTTAAAAATTTCGAATCAATAAAGTTCACGAGCAACAATTAAGTCACTCTCAATGAACACTACTGCTGTTCACCTGTCTCATAAACAAAAGTCAGATCAGATCATAGTGATGCATGCGGCCTTTCTTTTCTTACTCATGACTTGATATGATAACGCATTAAGTTCTTCATAATCAGTTGTTACGCAACTTTCACCAATTTACTTACGTTCGTGAGATCTCCTAAGGCGGAGCGTTTTTTGGGGTCGACCTTCTTCGGTGAAATGTCGGCCTTCCGTTTATTACCGGCTAGTCCAATTCTTGCCCTGGTCGTTTCCCTTGCTCGATTCATCCTGTTATGAAAAATGAGACTACTAAATAAGAAAGACCAAACATGATATCAACTCAGAATAATTACTCAAAATTCAGTTCTTGATTGAACGACCCTTGCCAGATGTGACTGGAAAGTTCAAAATTATTCACCCACCTGTAGCCTGGAGGTACACAAAACTAATTCAGAAGGGTTGACGATTGTGGTCAAAAAAATTCAGCCAGATCAGCAGCGTGTATTCAGTTAGTTGTTAGTTTGAGTAGAAGTTCACAAAGTACGTACGTACGAATTAACACTTTGAAGGTGGGTCAGGTCACCGACTTTTCAACAATTTCTAAAACAAGGATAAAAGAATCAGTGTCTAAGATCAATTAAATTAAAGCAGTGCTTCCAAACAATAATCAAAATCATTCTCGTTATGTCAACAACAACGCCATAAACCGAGATAATTTTAAAATACTCACTAATTAAGAATTTTCCCACGGCGACGGCGACGCTCAACAATCAAGTTGTTCCTCCTAATACATCTCTGCTCTCTGTGAATATAAGAAAGAAGTTATTCGTCTTAGCCCCTACAGTTACTGACCCGGTTGACTGTTCAATTTAATTGAGATTAGGAATCAAGAAATGGGAATAGTGAACAAGGAAAGAGAAGGAAAGGAAGTATAAAGAATCTGCATGCAACCTACTCAGGGAAAGACTAACGACCGACTGCTTCTACTTGAACTGCATGAAAAGCTTTGTCGAAGGGATTTTAAGGGACCATTATTTAACAGTTTTTACGAATGAACACTTGAAGCCCAGTTGCCAGTATTAACTGAAAATGTTCGCTAACGGCGATTTATTTTACTCACAACACTAACAAGAAGCAGAGTTCAGCTTCAGTGACAGACTGAAATTCAGTCCAGTCAGAATGAGGACAGACGAGCGGAGCGAAGGCCTGCAAAATGTAAATGTGTGCCTTTTCTCGCTACTTGTCGTAGACGTAGAGAAGCTGCTGAAGCAACGGTCGTTGAAGTTCTTCAGTCAAAAATTCTCAACGGATCACGGCCTGTCTCGGATTGGCTCACTGAATTTGTGGGCAGCTCTTGCTACCCTCAGCCTTCTTTTCACAGGGCATGAAAATGAGAGGGAATGAGACATGAGGGAATTTTACAGGAATTGCATGATCAAACTTCTTGTAATGTAAATGTGCTATGCTGATGCTGTTGGTGGTCTGCTGCTGCGCGTGCAAACTGCAAGTGCAAGTTCCCCATATGAATCAATGCAATGTATCAATGTATCAATAATCATGGTATTTTTAGCCATCATACATCATATAGCCATATAGCATAGATAGCCGTAGTCCCGCAGTTTTTTAGATGGATAGATGCACAGCACACTGCACTGTTACAAATGTTACAATACCGTTTTAGTCTGCGTTTAATATGCAAATGACCGAAAAACTCATTCACCTTTTCTTTGTCTTGAAACGTTTATATTTGTCAAACAAGGAAATTATTGTTGTTGTAGATTCATACTTAACAGAAGAAACCATTCATAATTAACTGATAGGTATACATACATACATTATTATCATTACAGTTTCGAACAAATTAAATGTTTACATGGCTTTAATTGAAACCATCGGTTTGTGTTTTAAACTTGGGTTTGCTCCATCGGCATTCGGCAGTATAAATATAAATAATAATGATTAGAAAATAGTATTATGAAGTTGGTTTATCCATCGTCTCCGCCCTAAGAACTAGTGTTGGAGGAGCTTCCCTCGGCTGTAGCAACAAGTCTTCTGATTTTTAACAAAAGCGTCCCAATGTATTCTGGCTGGTCGATTTTCTGGAAAGAGAAAGGAAAAGATTAAATTTAGAGCACCCAAGGGGGCGCAAATCTTCTTAAGGGTTTGATAGACAATGATGGGACTAATCTTTAGTAGAATCAACTATTGACTATTAAAAGCTACTGCTACAGGTACATGTTCAAATGCAATGAACTCATTTTTTAAACGTAAGTACCAACACTACTTGTAAAGTATTAAAATGAGCTTATAGCTTAACTGAAAATTAGTAATTAATGACAATTGAGCCAATGAGGTTGAGTTTCTTCTCAATTTCTGTGCTAACACTGTCATGAAAACTTTTTATTGAAAAGACAGGTAAAGTTGGAAAATTATTCAAATCGACTAGTGCTGGTTCTCGAGAAAGAAAGTTAAGCTTATCTGAGCTTTAAGCCTTAAGTGAATTTCTAGGACAGGTACCTATTGCGTTTGTTTGTCTTTGTAGCATGAGTAATGCAAATATTTTCAGAGTTCATGCATCCAGTACTCACATTTACATTATTACCTTAGTCGAAAATTCATGTAAATTTTGGTAAATTTGGGTAAAAATTGATGTCTACTATTGACTATATTGCGGACAACATTGGAAACTTTAATGCTTTTTACCTTGCAGGCTTCCGAGATTGGTCTGACCAAAGTGTCCTCGACACAATGATTCACTGACTGCTTGTATGATGTGAGTGTATCCCCTTTGTGAAGTTGATGCTCTTTCTGGAATTGCTGAACGAAATTTTCCAAGTGAAAATAGATCAGACTTAGTCCGACTTCCAAGATCACCACGCTGTCCTCCATTGTCTTCTCTGAGAAGATGACTGAAGCCGAGCTTGGAAAGCCTGATGCCATTGACGGTGTCGTGGAGAAGTTCTTGGAAAAGGCAAGTGATGTCACAAGTTGCCCCGGTCGCTTTTCCTTCATTTGGCTGTCAATTATGTTCACGGCTGCATGTTGGACTACTTGAATAATCACGCCTAGACTTACATTTTCGTCGGGATCTTTTAATAAAATGTCCAGCTCTAGTTTGTTTGTTAGGACTTGCTGATTTGCTTGCTTCGCTTTCTTGGACGCGGATAGAATTTCTTCATCAAAGACGGGCTTTGAACAATAATGAAGGTAGAGGAGTACGTGCTTCACGAGTCGTGCTCCAACTTCATCTCCTCTTGAATTATTTTTGTCTGCCTCCATCCTCAGTATATTCAGCAATGCAGGTTTCAACTGCGTTTTAGGAATAAAGACCGATACACCGCTTCGAATTCTTTGTGGGTTACATGCCATCTTTGCCATAAGACTTGTTAGCATCACCGATGCCACTCTTGGAGTTCCCTTAACTCCTATAAGATTATGACCTAATATTTTACTTAAGGCAGCGTCGTGAACACGAAGAAATTGGACGATTTGCTCCAGTACCTGAAGATTCTTTGGTGCTGAATCCATCAAGACGTGGAATAATTTGAACACTTGAATGTACAGGGACTCACTAACTGTGAAATGTGAAGGGACATGTGTTTTCTGCATGTCTGAAACTTCTTCTTCGAGAGTAGGCGGTTGACCATCTCTGTTGCTATCCCTAGAGTACAAAACTTGAACAGGGCCATCTCTGCGCTGTGCTTCTAGATCTCCTTGTTGACGGTAGCTTTGCATTTCAAAAACTTTCATATCTGTTAGTCTCTTGATGAGGTTTAAGTCCATCAGATGCATGACCGCTTTCTGCCCGCTTTCCGCCAGTCTTGATAGCATGCTCAATTTAGCTTCAAATACAAAAAATGCCCGCATGGCCATCATGTTGTTGATATCATGTTGTTCGGTGGTAAGTAAAGCCATCAAATCCAAATCGTCCACAATGCACAAACTCTCGACAATTGTAGACAGGAATCCATTGTTGTAAATGCAGTTCATTATTATTTCACTGCTGGAAGCGTTTTTTGCAGTGAAGTGTTCATATAACGAACTTCCTTTGCGTTCCCCTCCTTGTCGAAAGCCACTTGTCGACTTCAGAATTCCTATACTAGACGAACTTGCATTCAGTCGAGCTCGAGTTCTGTCACCTTCGACGGATCCAAAGCTGTCAACACTCCGGTTTAAATTGTCCAACCCTCCTTCGAGCTGACTCTGGCTGAAGTCTAACATGCTGGCCCCTTCATCCCCATCCAGATATGATGACATTCTTCCCCCACTTGCTGCTGCAGCCAATCCTCTGCACATTGTGCATTTGATAATTTCGCCCATGAGGTAAAGCGATTGCATTCGCGTTGTTTCTCCTCCCTGGCAGCAATCCCTGCAAAGATTATCTAAAATCAATGGGAACGAGCCCTGGCAAACGTTGATGGTATCTGACGAGGACTGAGCCGTTGATAACTGATTCACGCAGTAGAGAAGAGCAGCATACAAAATTCCCCGAACCTTGACATTAGAGGCGGAAATCAACCACTGGCATAAACTGTGCATGATAAGTGTAAGAGCTGAGTCGACTTTGGTCTGTGATGCTTGGCTTGCCATGACTGCATTAAGGGTCAGCGTGGTTTCGGCAGCAAGTCTCAGGAAAAAATCTGTCACGTTCTTGGTGGCGAGCACCTTCATCAATAGCATTCGCAGCATTGCTGAGCAAAAGTCGTGAGATCGTAGTTGGGGAGTCAATGCCAGAACTTCAACCACCTGTCGCCATCCGTCGAAAACCAAAAGTTTACAGCCTTCTTTGGTTCGGTTTTGATTCAAATTTCTTGCAAATTCCAAAATATCTCTTGCTTCAGAGTGAACAGTTTTCCTGAGACGAAGTACGGTACTTTTTTCTAACTTGGTTATCTCGTCCTTCAACATGCCATCCAACATTTCCACTCTAATGAGGCGCGTTCTTAATTTCTTGTCGACGTATTCACATTGGCTCAAACCTTGCATTACAAGCCCTCCATCAAAAAACTCCAGATCGGGTAGTTCAATCGACTGATTTTCTAGTTGAACCATACGTAGAATTTCTTCCAAACGACCGAAATTAACAGTCATTAATTCGGACGCTGTGTTTAACCCTTCTTCAGCTTTCAACTCGATTGCAAGGCATTTTAGGAAGTAAGAAAGTCCTTCTGGAGTCATTTGCTTAATCGGTTCGGCTTCACTTAAATAAGTTTGGAAAAATCTTGAATATCTCAGAAATCGTAGGGTGGGCTGACTGAGCCTAGGGTCACTCAGGAGAGTCAGTAATGACAAGAAAGATGTTGGAATGGAAGAAGCGTTATCAATTATCGACTGCAGAAGGGTGCGAGATCCAATGTATTCTCGCTTCTTCACATCAAAATTGAGCAGGAATAAACCCACATTTGGATCCATGTGGATGACTGAGGTTCTTAATAATTTTAATGCTGAAATTTTGATATCTTGAAGACTTTGATCTGTAGATTGATTTCCAACCGTATATAAAAGTTCCACAAGGGTGTGGCGGAAAACTGAAGCTAAACTCTCTTGCCATGCGAGAGCATGATGTATTTGATAGTCGATGTCAGTGTTGTTTTCCAATATGAGACAAAGAATTTCCAAAGCAGTTCGCATATGTTGGGGAGAGAAGCATACGGCATCGACAAACCGAATTAAGCTAAAAATGTATTCGGGAGCACCCCCATCCAGGGAAGTAGATGTCATTACTTTGTGAATGCCCAAAATCAACACAACATCGTGACTTTCCATGATCTCGTGCCTTTGGTTCATGTAAAATGGCTGTCGTTGTAAAGCTCTCCAGAGAAGCGTCAGCATCGAAAGACCACACCTGTCTACTTCTTCTCTCATTGGATCATCGGAATCAGAACTCAAGTCTCCTGCAACTGCACAGTCCACCAATGAGTTTAGTAACTAAAATAGAACAGAAACAATTTCTTAATATATCTCCAAATGTAACACGTACATACAAAACTATCTTTAATAATTTAATCAACTTACTGTTCGGATTAACGGCGAATCACATAAAAGCTGAATCATCAACTTAGGTAGATAATCAAGCATAATGCTCAAAATCTCAGTGCACAAGCGCATCATGTACCATCGCTGATTTGGGTCCTTAAAAAGTCTGAAAGGAGCTTTAAGGAAGATGGCGTCCGTGACATAATTAATGTAAGGGAAGATAGCTCCATTGTCGTACGTTGGGTGGACGAAATAACCTTCCAGTGAAACAAATTCCATTTCTTTGAATCTTGTTTTGATCAGAGCTCTCAAGAGTCTCAGCATGGCTACTGTTAACCGGTAATCTTCAAGTCTTGTTTCTTTCTCTTCCAATTCTTCTTTGACATCTCCGGTACCTGGGTCAATGAGTTTCGAGCTGTAGAAAATGTCCCAAAGCGTGGTAACTACATCTGGGCTCAAAGGTTCTTCTCCAATCATTGCAGCGCAGGTTTCTAACATACTGGCCCGAATTTCCCTGGGAATCTTTCGAATTTTAACAACCTGGAGCATAGTTTTGATCCATCCTGCCTTTTGATTGGTAAAAAATGTTCGGGCTGGCTCATGGCGGTCGCAAAGGGTTTCTATCAATCGGAGGTAAGAGCAAATCCCTCGGATTTCTAGGGGATTCATTTTCAAGTCTGACATCTGAAATGGAGGATACTGCAGCCCTGTGCCGCGTTCTGTTTCGACTCCTACCACTCCAAATGCTTGCAAGTATTTTAAAATACTTTCGAAAAAGTGTTCCAAACTGGCGTTATGTCCGCTCTGCCGAAGGATTGCAAATATGGCTTTAGGATTTCCTGATGATATCCCTATTAGAAAGTGCATCGAACTGACGAACAAGGCGGGACTTTCCATACATGACATTCGTACAAGTTTGGCAAGTGGCAAAAATTGGCTTTGTTCAATAAAGAAGTAGCGCCCGAGCTCATAAGGATCATGCTCATAAAATTCTCCAACACACTCAAGAAAACTTTCGTATTCTGGAATGTCATTATTTGGTGGATTTATTCCTTGTTCCTGGCATATGAGAATAGTCTTTGCCATCTCCTCTGAGCGAAATTTTATCTCCTTCAGCTTTAACGGCATGTAGATAATAAAGTCGACAAGATAGCCGTGAAATATTTTGATGATGTCTTGATCCGTGGTATAGTATGAGGGATGAGCAAATATTTCCAGTTGTAGGAAGGCGAACAGGTTTCTTGTGAATTCAAAGTCACCAGTTTCGTTTCCTAAAAGTTCCAACATTCGTTGTTGTCCGTCTTGAGTGGAAGTTTCACTTGGAATAAAAGAGTCACCATGTGCTCCAATTCCTGGTGCTCTGTGTGGTGTTGGAGAAGTGACAGTAGCAGCGACTGCTTCACTTCCCGGCAGTTTATGGGCTGCAATGAGGAAGGCCAATTTAAAAACATCCCAAAGTTCCATACACTTGAAGCCTTTATCCTGATTATCCTTTAAATATTTTCGGAGGCTTTGACCGAAAGTCAAGTCGAATTCCTGAGGACTCAGAATGGTTTCGATGCAATACAAAATACATGCTATGAGTGTCGTATCCCCTTTGGTCAAGCGGCGTTCCTCGAGAGATATTTGCGATTTTAGGTAATCCAAGACACGAGAAAGTTCAGCCCACCGAAGGCTACGTTGACAAGCGTAGCAGAATATTGTTCGGGAAATTGAGTCCTTTATGGACATCAGGAGCGATTTCACTTTTCGTCGGTGACGTGAATCCCCAAGTGCTAAGTGTGATTCTAAAATATCGACCTGCTTCTCAAGCGAAAATGTTTCTAGAAGAATAATCAGTCTGTCCATCAAGTCTTCCCGGAAAACTGAATTCAGGATGCGACGGAAAGCGAGGATGACCTGGGGATTTAAATGAGACTGCCATTGATTTCCAGGACTGCATTGAATCATTGTCGCCAAAGCTTGAAAGAGCCAGAGTCGTCCTTCGTAAAACATATGAACCGCTATTATTCCGCGAGGCCAGTCAGGATAATTCTCCATTTCATTTTCAGCTACAAAAATAACAATCGATGAATTGCCTTTCAACTATTCGGTACTGAGAAAATGGCTGAGACTGAGAATATTACCAATTGTCAGCAGGTCCAAAGCAAGGAATTCGTTTATTTGGAACATATCAGAGAGCATGGTCGCCTCATTTACAAGCGGGTAGGCAAGTACTTGCTTTCCACGGAATCCTTTCAAGTAACGCCCCTCTGTACTACATTTTTGGAGTTCATCTCGGTCCACTGGATTAGGTGGCTGTTAACAGATATATAAAATAAAATAAATACTCTAGCCTCTAGCGATGATTCATGTATGTCATGAAAAATAAAAAATGTCCAATGAATTTTACCTTTATCTTGAAAATGGATGAGAAATCTCCGCTATGCCTTGTCAGTAATCGGTTCAATTCGTCGATGACAGATTCCGAAGGCAAGGATCGGTTTTTTACCACTTCAAGCATCACATCGTTAAGCTCTTTGGGCGCCAGCCATAACTCACCAGATCCAACGACAACATCAGACACGG
The DNA here is from genome assembly GCA_021029165.1 of Cyphoderus albinus. Lineage (NCBI taxonomy): Eukaryota > Metazoa > Arthropoda > Collembola > Entomobryomorpha > Paronellidae > Cyphoderus > Cyphoderus albinus. Next base: position 9,203 of record VYYJ01001055.1, on the reverse strand, counting down.
GTGTAACTTTTCCTGTAAATAATTGTGACATAATTACATAATGCATAAATTCAAATCCAATATTTCGAGTTTATATGTTATGTTCCATTAATAATTTGTGTCTGCACAATTTGATACCTTGTTCTAACACTTTCATCGTGTGTCCTTTCTTCTGCGGTCTGCGGCTCTTTTACTTTGATTGTTTTCTTAATACACGTTTTAAATTCCCTGGCATTTACATTTAGCAGCCATTTATAATTGTCACAAAACTCGAGTGACGACGTGGACCTTCATTTAGCCCTTTCGAGGAAGTCTTAGTTTGGTTAGCAAAAACAATAATTTAAAATTGAACACGGGTTTCGGTTATTTTATTTTAAAGTATATATATTTTACATATATATTTGTCAGTCAATTCCGGAAGAATTCCCACACAAGCGGCCTTAGCTCTTAGCTGCCCTTTTGGACGCTCGCTCCTTCCTAAATGTTAGAACAGATGTATAAACTAAGGTTTAAATAAAGTTAAATATAATAAATATGTATAAAAGCTTTAGCTTTCACTTTCCGAAATATGCACAGAAATGAATATAATCGCAATACAAAAGCACATGCACTTTTTCAAAGAAATTCCAACGACGAAGCTGATTTGATTTGATTGATTGAAAATGGATTGATTCTTTGAGTTGTGAGGAGAGGAGAGAAAAAATTTCGCAGAAAAACCGAGACTTTTCATTGCAACTTACAAGTGAGTGCAGGATCGCGCTTTACTCAACCTACCCCGATAACCCGAGACTTGACTCATCTCGTCATCTCACACGTCACACGTTGAAATTGAATGTCTCTCCCTGTGAGGCTGTGAGTCTCACACACGCACACAAAAAAGTGAGTGATCACTCCAGTTTAGCTCTAGAGTTTGTACTTTTGTAGTTGGATGTTGGATTACTTGAATTTGAATTGTATTCAATCCAATGGATTTGAGTGATTTGCTGTGTTAATTGTAATGCACGTAGGAGAAGGTCGCATAAAAAATTCAAACGAGGCGACGACGACTACAAGCGACAAGGATGAAATAAGGTAAAATTCAATTAGTTGGGAAATGAAATTGTGACTTGTGTTTTGAGTTTCTTTTAATAGTTGATGATGAATGGCAATTTGTATCGTGCTTTGCTTTGCACAAACACCACCATAATATCGTAATAACACGTATTATCAAATATCAATTAATTATTTATCGTTTCAACTTAAACTTCTTGTTTAGGCAACTTTTTGCAACTAGTGCAATACAAAGCAACAAGGCCCTTTTAAATGGTTAGAAAAATCGAGTTAAAACACGTATCATTGATCGTTGTACGTAAATATTGGTGAAACTCGGTGAAAGTTTTGGCTTAGAATTGGATTGGAACTTGGAACTAAAGCCGCGATCACATCGTAGAAAAGAAATACAAAATACAGTGTTTGTTTAAAAGTTAAAAGACAGAAAATGTCAAAAGGGGGGTGCGGCGTGGCGTCACTTTTAATAATTGAAGTTTAAATAGCTCCCTTTGCGTTTAATCCAGTGTTGGTGTTAAAATGCATCGTTACCATTCGGTTTGGTTTTGAAGGAATGTAGCGCGATGACATTTTAAATTAGAATAATTGATATTAATTTTTTATAGCCCCATAGACTGAAGTAAGTATTTTATCCCCTAAAGGTTTGTAAGTCTAGTCTTAGGGTTGGCACTTGGCACAACTGCAACTGTGGAAGTGGGAATAAAAGTGAAAACCGGAAAAGCAAGGGAAATTGAAAGAGGATTCAAATCAAGATCAAGGAAGGAGCAGAATATAACAAAAAAAAGGTAATTACAAACCGTAATTTGGCAATTAACTTTTTACCTGGCAGTTTGTCTTTATACTAAATTGTCTGACGCGTCTGCTTTCTTATTTCTTTAGGAGGAGCAATAAGGACGATATTGTTTTTGTTTTCAAACGGACACGTCAGCCCAACTATTTACACATAGGTACATCATCGGTGACACTATCAACTATTATCAACAGCATATTAATAATAGTACGGATCGGATCGACATTAGCAATAGTATGCAATTAGTAATAATTACTCATCCTGCAAGACCATCGATCACCCATTACGTTTTCTCTTCCTAAATTGCTAAAAAATATTGGATATTGCTATAAACTCATAGTTTGTGTCTTGTGATTTTTATTACTTACAGGTTGAAAGAAAAGCCGGAGAAAAATAGAAATGTTTCAAGATTATTTGCAATTGCAAAGTCATCAACTTGAGTTTAGGAGTTTATGGACCACCTGAGGATCGTATTTGTGTACCTGTTTTTTTCTACTACAAAAAATACTGAATGAATATCAATGATGACCTTGACCTTGATAATACCTTGAGGTTGAATTCAGTATTACTTTTTAATAGTAAGGAAATTGTAATTTTTTGAACTCAATTGCAAGATATAACATCTTTCCTTGTCTTACTCTGGTTTTATTTTTTCCCCAGACTACAACCTAGAGAAAATTAAAACTCAGACATGTCGGAACCAGATCCACATAATATGCGCATCCCAAAAGGGATTTTAAAAAATAAGTATGGAAGTAATAACTCAAACAACGTTCCGAGTCGGGAAAGGGATAATTCGGATCAAGTTGCAATGCAGGCACCTTACAACTACAGCCGTGGTGGAAGTTCGGGAAGTGGAAGTTGGGATCCGCAATTGGGAATGTCTGTTGGACCAGTTCCAGTACCAGCGCCACAACACGGAATGAATATGCCAAATCCTGTGTTGGATCCCGTCATTCGAGGGATCAGGTGAGTGCCAAAAACACCGTAGAATATTTTATACTTTCGATAGATGTTGTCCTTAGTTTTAGTTGTCAGAATCAAGCAATTTTATTACATTTTATACGGTTTAAAATTGGGGTGTCACATGGGCTGACCTATGGGTTATACTGTTATTCAGAGCTAGATAAAAAGAAACCATGCAAAGAGAGATGAGAACAAAGATCAGAGATGATGCACAGTTATGACGTTTTATATTGTGAGAGCTGTTTATGATGTGAATTGATGTAAATGAAAAAATGTGAAGATTGACTTCCCATTGGTTGAAGTGTTCAATTCCATCGTCACTATTGTGAGTTTCTCCAAACTCCAACCAGGTATTTTTCTCTATTACGATATTTAATTTTAAATAACATTTTTGTTAAAGTGTTGTGGGTCATGTGGCAATCTTACAAGGCCATCTTACAAATCTTATATGCCCGACCACGGAGATTTTGGTATTTCAACATGTAGATTGACCGCACTCATCTCGAATCGTCCTGAATTTGGATGAGCTTATGGATGATTTAATAATATATAAGTGTGGGATAAACGTCAGATATAAATGCGCATTAAACGAATGCCAAGAACTCATCAGAGCCAAAAAGAGTCAACTCTTTGCGATAACACGACATAGTATTTCATAAAACTTCATACTTTTTAGCATAACAATTGCTTATTTTCATATGATGCTTTTATTAAGAGGAAGCTTCTCAATTTACGTATGTGTGCAGATCGGAGTTATCACCGCAAAGTCAGAAATTACATGATTTTATCAGTAGCAAGCACGACTTGCTATTCCGGCCACTTGATCCAGATGAAATGCCTTTGAGTGAAGTGAAAGGAGTTCAAAGAAATAATGAAGGTTCGGTTTAGCAATATGTAACTTAAAGGTTACCAACTGTCATTAATATGTAACTTATTTCACAGATTTTTTGCTGTTTAGTTTTTTGACACAATTTTTTGGTTAGTAGATCATTACGGAATTGTACCTAGCCTTGATCATTTTCTCCGGATTGACTCGAGTGACTTGAAACGGTATTTCTTTCAGGTAGGTTGTTTCAGCTCTTCTCTTTTAGCAGAAATAAATTGAAATAATCCATAAAAATGCGTCATGAAATAACTCGGAAACCAATTCGTTGAATTTTTGTAGAATGTTGCAGTTGGGGATATCGTAATTGGCAAAATTGTATCCCGAAGTAACTCTGGTATTTTCATTAGACTGATCTGTACTGAAAATGGGAGGCACATGATTTTAGAGGATCTCAACGTGAGAGCATTTTGCCCGACGCATCAAACAATTCCAGTCCTCGATCCGAAGGATCCTAGCAGATACTACGATATTGACGACTTTATTCGAGTGGAAATAATAGAATCAAATCCAGACTCTGAAAGACTGATTACAGGAATGAAAGGAGTTACGCTAAACCCAGAATTACAACATGCTTTTCAATTGGGTTTCCTTTCTCGGCACGACCTGCCGCCTTATTATATGTAAGGAGGAATTTGTGATACATACTAACGAGTTTTGATTTTTGATGGATCATTTATTGCTAAACTATTTACTTGACTTTTTAAAGAGTGGCAAAAAAGAAGTCGAACCAGGATCCTCGAACGCGACGCTCATTTGAAGAAATGTTGTTACAGAGTCCAGGTTTTCAAAACCCAAATTGTGTTAGCAATTTAGCGAGCAGCATGGGAATCTATAGCAATTCCAACTCTTTCTTGAAGGGACTCAGGTATTTGATTTAAGAAGTGATTTAATTTAACTAAGGGGTGTGTAAGACAAGCATCACTTCGTTGTTTTTCAGAACTGAATTTCCTCAAAAAGAAATGGCATCATATTTCCGTCGCATGCAGAATGCAAAATGGGCTCATGGACATGTGGCCGAAGGAATAAAGCTTTTTAAAGACAAGAAATTTAAGGACGCAGAACAATGTCTCAATACGGCATTAACTCTAGACCCGGGAAATGTTGAAGGCTTAACTGCAAGGGGGGGCCTGTGAGTTGCCAATAAATTGCATGGATTTTATAGCATTTTATGGTTTAGTTGTAGGGACAAACCATAAATCTTGTATTTAAAAACTTGAGAATTCTATACTTGGGCTGAGTTGTAAAGTCTTGTGACACGAATGTTAACTATATTCTAATGTATATTAGCAATCTGTAAGAAAGAAGAAATGAGTAGAACAGATTTCTTTCGTAATAAAATTTTCCGAACTGCAGTGCTGATGACCTGCACTGCATTTCAAATTGCGGTACTGTGAAATCATTTCGGGTGCCATTTTAAAATTCTAATTACGATTGTTGTGTAAATACCTACAATTGATTATTGTGCTAAGTTGTACTTTTTAATGAAAAGTTTTTATTCGTATTAAATTGAACCTATTTTTTGCTTGGTTTGCAGAAATGCTCATAACGGGAGTTATGAAAAGGCTATTGACGACTTCGAGGCTGCTTTAAAATTTAATCCGAATCACTTAAACGCTGGAAAATATTTGGCAGAAACTCTTGTTGCGCTAGGAAGACAGTAAGTATCATAATATTTTGAGTTACAGTGAGATAGTTGACTAAAAACGGTTTGATTTGATCTAATCTCTCTTAGGCAAGAAAGTCAAGGCAAATTGGAGGATGCTATTGCGTCTTATTCCAAGAGTCTTGTGATACGGGCGGACCACAAAGAAGCAAAAGAGGCCCTTTGGTCTCTCCATGCCAGGACCGAAAAATTAGATCCTGCCAAAATGACGGGACCGGCTGCTGCAAAAGCTGCTGAACTTAAAGCGAAACTGAAAACGATCCTTCAAAGTGAACTCGGGCTTAAGGTTGATTCGAAAAGTACAAAAGAGAAGAAATCAAAGAAGGACAAAAAGAAGAAAGATTCGTCGGCTTCTGATGATGACTCTTCGTCATCTTCATCCTCTGACGACTCTTCCAGTGAATCATCATCTTCAGGGTCTGGTTATAAGAAAAAGAAGAAACGAAAGAAGAAAAAATCGAAGAAGAGTAAAAAGAGCCGACGGGAGTCTGGAGGCGACAAAAAGACGCGTGAATTAAGTCTCAGTCCGTTTTCCAAACGTTTGGCGGACCCACATGGTGTAGCAGCAGGTTCAGCATTTTCAGGATTTACTGACTCTACCTATGCTGAGCTTCAGCTGGGAATTCCGAAGCATGAGAAAGAAGATTCCGAAAAATCCGACACCGAATCTAAACGATCCAGCAGAAAGAGCAAAGAAAAGAAACGATCAAAAAAGAGCAAAGAAAAAAAGAAAAAGAAGAAGCACGTTTCTTCAGACTCCTCTTCGTCAGATTCGGAGCACGATCGTTCTAAAAAGAAATCCAAGAAAGTGGTTGTGGAAGAAGCGTAAGTTTCATGCATATTAATGCGTAAAAATTTTCAACTTGACAGCAGTAAGTTATTATAAACGTTACAAATCAAATTTAGCCCACTGAAAGGACTTGGATTGGCGGACCTCGGAGATTTGGAAGCCAAATTGAGTGCTTACTATACAAAGGTCGAACAAGGAAAAATCGAAGCCAAGGCACCAGAGAGGCGGTCACGATCACGATCAAGAGGTCGCGAACGAGAGAAAGAAAGAGAGCACCGTGATCGGAGGAGTCCAAGTCCAGTTCCAAAAAAGCGACCGAAGGAATTTTATGATGACATTCCTCCACGTATTGTTGAAAATGTCCAAGCACCGAAACCAGCTGAACCTGATAGGTATGTCAATATCTTTAAATTAAAACAGCTTTAAGATTAAAAGTCATCTTTCATACATAGGTACATTACAAACATTTAGGCGCTTTGTGCACTTTACAAATTCTTTTTCTATTTGATTGTAGGATGCCAGAAATACCTTGGAGCGAAAGAATGCACGGAAAAATAGATCTTCAAACAGACGAGTACGGAAATATTGTTCAACCTGGAGCTATGTAAGTTGTTTATCTACTCGGAGGCAATGCGTTTTCCTTTAGAATGTAACATTTTATCATGAAATTGAAATGCGATTCTGCTGTAGAGTTGTAATCTTAAGATGTGGTTGGTCAACTGAACTAATTTTTATTGCAGTGTACGCACTGTGAAGAATGACCCACCTGGTGAACAGCCTAAACTTGGAAAATTTGAGATGAAGTTTAAACCAATGACCAGCGTAGGAAGCGTAGAGCCGGAAAATGGAGCTGCTGGCCTTCCATCTTCAATTGTGGCTGATACAACTTCAAAATGGCGCCCACTAGGCGTTGCTGCTCCACAAAGTGAAGCAATGAAAAATGCTTTTGAACGTGAATCTTCAGAACATTCAATTGATGAGAACAGAAAGGATAAGAGCTCTGACGATAAGAATTACCGCAGACGATCCTTCTCAAGATCACCGGGACGAAAAAGACGCAGAAGTCGGTCATTCTCTCGGTCAAGATCAAGAAGTCGCTCTAGGTCTCAATCCAGGTATATTCATTACTCGAGTAGTTTGCTCTTGCATCTTTTAATTAGATTTATTATTCAGTAACAATTATGGGAAAGTAACTGATATCGTATATTTGTAGATCGCGCTCTAGATCTCGTTCACCCTACCGCCGAGATCGTCGGCCTTTCCGTCGAGATGCAGGATACCGTGGGCGTGCACCCGTGAGATTTTTTCGGGGATACAACTATCAACGAGGTCGCCGTCCGTACAATCCAAGACCGTATAATAGCAGCGGTAGAGACCATGGAGGAGGTGGAGGAGGTGGAGGAGGAGGGGGCGGGGGCAGGAGTAGATTCAGGAACCGCTTCAGTCATACCCCTTCCAGGTCTAGGTCACGTTCAAGGTCTAGATCCAGATCCAGAAGTATAAGTCCACGTGATCGACGAAGGGATGGTGATTGCAGCAGAGACCGGATTCGCGGAGTACATAATTATTACATTATTCACATTTAACAATTTTCATTTATATTTAATTCGACAATGAAGATGGAAGATTGATTTAAAAAATTGTATTAAAAAAATTTTTTTTTTGTGCTTTTTGCAGTCTCCACCCTTATCCCGAGATGAGGCTTCGGTTAAATCCTTCAGTCAGAGTCAAGAACCAACCAACAAAGTAGAGGCAGACAGTGTTTCACAGTCCGAAGAGGGAGTGAAAGCTTCACCAGGTCATAGCGCTGAGATTGAAATTAGAGGTTTAAAAACTAGTAGCACAGCAGATGTAGAGTTAATTTTGGACAAACGGAATGCAGAGAAGAAGGAAGAAATGAGAAAGAGCAATCCCGACTTTTTCAGAGCCACATAATTACCATTATAAAGTTTCGTTGTTTCAATATAAATCTTTATGTAAAAGATATTAACTACCTGCTTTTCAATTGTTTTCACATTTCCATTCTTCAAGATTTTAGAAGCACACAGTTACAGTTGTTCTTTTAGACTTTAAACTTATAGGTATTATAACAGACCTAATCTTTATTATTATAGTTCTTGTTTTATTTCTTTCTGTCATCTAGCACTTTTGTTAGAAATTCTAACTTAGAATTAAAAATATAGGTGTCCAATCGTAGAATATTTAAAGTGCGTATGCATTTCTTGTACTTTGTTTAAATGATACTACATTCTTGTACCATAAAATTGATGTTCCTGAGATGGAGATTTAATGTTATGAATGTAAATGTTTTGATGTTAATAAAATCTCATCATTCATCTAATGAATTGTCATTTTCGTTGCTGATGTCATGATTTCCTGTTGATTTTAGGTATCAAGCTTTGTATGTACGAACGAGGTGCTGGACGGGTTAAAGATTTTCTTCTATCTCTAATGGCTCTTTAATGATTAAAAACCACTGTATACAAGTTAATCAATCCCTTCATATTACATTACAGTTAATTATAGAGGTCATGCTCTAATGGTTCCGTTCATTTCTTTCATGCGAAGAACAAAAAGTGTATAAAAATGGTATCTGCTGATTCAATTTTTATTACCATGTTTCAGTTTCATCTCATCTAATATGAAATGAACCTTCATTTTCATGATCATGAAGGAGTTTTTTATTATTTAATTTTAGTTTCACTTCACAGACTTTTTTCGGTATAAACTATAAAGCAATCCCAAAAGCCAAAGAGCTGTCGCTCTGGAACTGTTTTTATCATGATGATGATGATCATTGTGCCATTGTGCGAGAGACAAGAGATGTGTCATGTCAAGAATTCCAGTGCAGCCAAGCTAGAGCCAGAGGATGTTTTTAGTTTTTGTTCTTTTTGTATGGATGGTGATGGTGCAGTGCTCGTTCGTGTAAAGAACATTATATAACAGTATTATAATCATTTTTAGTTTGGTATTATGCTTGGCAAAAGATCTTTTCTTCCTAGAAATGGAAAAAACCGTAAAATTTCTTCCATTAGCCCGTCCCCTAATTTTTCCAGACTTTTTTCAAAGTACTGTGTTTTAG
>VYYJ01001054.1:0-37502 GCA_021029165.1 Cyphoderus albinus | reverse complement strand
GGTTATGAGAAAATACGTCTTTAACTTGTCAAATTGCACTGTAAATGTCCTACAATAAATATTGGCAACGGAGTGGAAATGTACGGCGCGTATCAAAAATATATTTTTACAAATGCTCGCTTATGACCATTACGTTTATAGATGGAGGCAGTTTGTCAACCGATCCAATGTCAATTTTAAATTACCTCTTCTTCTGCTGAATGTCAAAGGAACGAGTAAATCACCCGATAACGTGTATTGTAATAACGCACGATTTTATTCTTTTATTGTGCGCTGCAATTTTTTATGCTATAAACAGATACGTATGCTCACAGTACACAGTACAAGTTAATTTTATCTCAATAAACGGTTTTATTCATTTCGTAAAGAATTTGTACATTAGATTTTTTATAATAACAAAAACTAATTGTTTTGCAATTTTCCACCGATTGATTACAATGATCTAAAAAACAGTAATTACGAGTATATTAAAATGCCGTCTATCCGCTTTCAAACGTCCAACACAAAACCTTTTTGAACCCAAAAAATAACCTTTGCCATTGACTAGAATTCACAGAAATAAAATTTTTGGCACTGATTTCTTTTTCATTAATCATGGTTATTGATTGATTGATGCGGTTCGCATCTCATTCATACACACAAGCTCTCATAGTACCAGTCACACGCATTAAAATGTAAATCTCTTAAAATCAGTCGTACAAACATTCACACAATGTTTCTAGAAGAAGCCCATTAAAACCCTTTGAATAAACCTAAACAATTTGAACAAAAAGTACCAGGTAGAAAAATAATTGATTCTCCTCTCTAAATCAGTCAAACTTACATTAATCCCTTAGTTGGTTGACAATCATGTGGTAAAAAATGTAAAAATCAATTAAACGTTTTAGTCTGAGCAGTTAAATCTGAGCCTCCCTCAAAGACTGCATGATCTGCACTCTTGTGTAAGGGCAATGACCATAGACGCGGCCGCAAGCACGAGCACCATCCTTCGCATTTGCACCAAGAATCGAGGCGTAGCTGTAGGTCAACTTCCCTTTCGAGGGTTTGCTCACTGGCAGAGGGGCCTTTCCATCACGGCTGCATCACAAAAACGAAAACAACAATTGTTATAAGAGATTAAACAGATTTTTTATATGAGTCACATGAGTTTATTTTTATGATGCTAGATTTGATTGAGAATATTTTTTTTAAACTTTCCCTATCGTTTTGCTTTTTTTGTCGTGTAATTTTAGTTGTAAAAAGAATTGTCATACGCTACGTTACAGATAGTAATGATCTTGTATAAGAAAAAAAGTGTTACGATTCTTTGTGGTTGAGGATGTGAAACCACGCGGTAAATGATATCAGTCAGCAGCAGAGCAGAGAGTAACTGCAGAAGCAATAAGAGAATTTGGGACTTTTGGGAGTTTACAATAGCTACAGGATTTTAGTAACTCAATCGCCATGTAATAGTAGCAAAAACTGGTTTTCTCTACCTACATCTACATCATTAACGTCATCGTAAGAACCTCACAGCGTCTTCCTCTACAACAACGCATCAACTTAAAAACATCAATAAAAAGTGCATTTTCATGCAGCCTGTCTCTATTTTATCGCTCGCGTGGCACATGATACCAAACGACCAAACTTTTTATTTACTTGCTTGATAGTTTAAAGCATCATTAACGTTGATGCAATGAAATGATGACTTTAAGACAGCGTTTAAAAAAATGAAATTGAAGCGAGGAAAAATTAAAGTCTAATGCTGTCTAAATTGCGGTGCCATAATTAAATGAACCGTATCTACAACTTTCTGTTTCTCATGTAGTAATGTGCCACAGCACCTTAATTATACCAGATTTAATTATCACTCTAGAAGCAAAACGTCGCACGCTCTGGCATGAGTGTGTGTAATGCAGAGAGACTTTGATGATTCACAAGCGTGTAGCAAACAAATGTTGAGCTAATAAAGCAAGGAATCAAGTGTGCCCTCCACCATTAAATCTCACCGTACAGAATGATGTCCACTGTGAAATTATTAATTAGTGTGTTGTCACAAGATATTATTTTTTTACGAATATGATGTGTGGGTTCGTGTCAAGCCGGAAGGAAGTTTCATGTTCGCGCAAGGTACTTTTTGTCGCATGCTCTGTAAAGTCAATTGTATTTAGTAACAACGGATTAAAAGGTAAAATACGATTTGGGCGAAGAGGCCGCGAGACTGAAGGCAAAATTGGGAATCTCCTCTCCCAGTCGACGTCGTCGTCGTTGTCACTTCCGGTGTCTCTTAGGTTAGGTGTCGCACCTTTCGAGAATCACTAAAATGCCAATGAACAAATCGAGACTATTCAGCCTTACCCAAACAATTCCAAAATGAGCTTTTCATCCTCGCCAAGACTTCTGAATGGGGAAGCTGCCAACTCGCAGACAAGTCTCATTCCACAACCCAGATGGTCAAAGCTCAAAACCTCATCCAAATTTGGGTCATACTGATCCATTCTCACAGTTTCGTCCTGTCCAGCTGCGGCAGTGACATCATGGCGTTTTCTGGCCCATCCATAACCATGACCGTGATGATCATCATGGTGGTCTTCGTAGTGATGAGCGTGGTGGTGTCCAGGATCTCCAAGTTGAATGTCAATCCCTCTTCCTGGTTTTTATAAAAAGTCAGGTAAAAACAGGGAACGGAGCTTTGTCCAAGTAGTCTCGTGAATGAAAGAATGAAGGAACTCACCAGAAGCAAGAAACAAGCCAGCAAGAGCAGCAGCAGCCTTGAGCTTAAGAAGTGCAGCTCCAGTCAGTCCATGAGCCATGAGACCGGCATGTCCAGTAATGTGTGCAACCGGAAGTAGCGGGGACAGCAGACCCAGTCCCAGACCGGAACCATCGCCCACAGTGATCAACCCGAGAAGGTTGACGAACGCAACCAAAGTAAACACTCGGAAATTCATCTACAGAATTTTTAGAAGAACAAAACCAGCAATTATTGTAGATATGCATCACCTCTGCTAAAGAATTGGTCTTTGTTAGAAGACAAAAATCTTGAGTACACTTTAAATTTTTACCTTGACTCTTTCTTTTTTTGAAAACTCACAAGACACCAAAAAACTTTGAAGATTTGAAAACTTTGACACGCAAACTCTCAGGTTGGCTGGCCGAAGCAGACTGTCGATTTTTAAAAGAAGGAAGCCAGATTTGTACCATGTCCTCGGAGTGGAAAAATGAAATGTTTAAATAAAATAACCATTTACCTACATAATTCCTCCCAAGTACTGCTCACCTTATACCTTCCTTCCGTCCTGCCTTTGTGATCCTATTCATCACCATCCTGATTACATCATCTTGCATTATTGTCTGCTCTCTGAAGATGATGCGGTTGCAGTTTATTTAGATAATGCTTTACCTACATTACGCACTTTCGCGTACACGGACGCCTTCACATTTCAGCTATTGTATGCACGTCCTATGCAGGTGCTTCGTTGCAGTTGATTTTTTTTTGCAAAAACGTGTACCTAGTTTGTCATGAACAAGACCAACGCAAAAGCAGCATTATATATGACTGCAAGCTATGTTAAGAGTTGAGACATTAGAGCTAGGAGTGTGGAGTTGGGGTACGTACGGGTAAGGCATAAGTTGTCAAACAATTATTTTATGCCAGGTAGGTGAATCAACACAATATTTCAAACTTTTAGAGTTCTGTAATGTAATGTATGTCAGAGACCTCCGCCTCTCATCACATCAATAAATAAATTTATAATTAAAGTAACAACTGAATCAAATCGACAAGGCAGAAAAATGCCGAGACAATTCTGATTGCTTGTAAATAGGAATCGCATAAATATGAAAATGTGTTACGCATAGCAGATAGAAGTAGACAAGCATATTTTTGACAACTCAGTTTGACAGATTGGGTGTGCACGTCCACAAGTAAGTTACTTAAAACGTGCAGGAACAACCACTGACTGACTGTGGTCATTTTACGATCAGATCACGAACCAGTGCATCGGGGGACTAATTTACTTCCGATCAGCTACTGCTAATGTATGTGACCTGGGACTAGTCTGTTGAGTTCGACGAGTTCAATTTCTTAAATATTATGCATTTATGCGAAAGAGTAACGCTTTCTTGCTCCATCAAAATTGTTAACGCTGTATCATCTTATTAATATTGATATTGCACGCTTTTGTTACCCAATTTTGCTTAAGCGATTAAAATTTTGCGAATATGTGAATAATATGAATATATTTTTTCAGAAAAACACGTTTTTCCCCAGTGATGATAAGATGCGTGTAGATTTATTAAAAGATACATACATTGTTTGCCGACAAGATAAAGGATCTGTTTATTTGATGTGCGATGTGCAGATGCAATGCAGAATTATTATTATTTTGCAGGTAAACTGAATGCATGCACTTCAGCAAAAAAGTGGGACAAGTGACCGGTCAAACAGGAAATTTCCTTCCTATTTACTCATTTTTCAAACAGTTACAGTGCAGTTCAGGTTAGGTACCTTCGTACCATTAAGCAGTGAACACTTGAGCATCTACGATTATTAATTATTTGTTATGAATTCGTGAAATATTTTTCAAAGAAAATAGAGCTCAGTTGAGTGTACACAGGTTGAATTAATAAAATAGCGTGGACCCAATAAAGTAAAAATTAATATGCAAATTTTCGTTTTTGGATTTTTGGCACGTTGCGTAATGCATTTGAATAGTCACCTACTTTTCATTCTTCACAGTTTTGAATTTCGAACAATTTTGCAAAACACACTAATTAGGCGATGCAAGATGCGATATGAAATCTTCAAAAGTGTTATGGTCATATAGTCATATCTAGTGCAGACGATTCCGTAATTGCTGCCGGTTCAATGTACCAGAACAATTATATTTGTTTTATGCTCACTAGATAATTGTTGTCAGTAAATCAAAATGTTTTTTCTTAATTAAACGATTTATTTACATGCAGATGTTAAATGCAAAATTTAATGATTATGTAATTTATTGATATTAAATAGTGGACATTTCCCGTTTTTATAAAATGGCAACATGACACTTAAACACCAATGTCCAAATACAAATCGAGGGAAACCCCATAATCAGTAATTTACACTAAGCTCATCGCTGTCATAGGCAGGCTCGTTTTCTACTAGATTTGGATTCAATTGAACACCTTCGTACCTTTTTCTCAACTCGTGAATTGTCGAAGTTAAGTCTTGCAAATGGTTCTCCTTCAAACTTAGCAATGTTTCAAGTCGACGCACCTGCAAACATTAGGATTATGTATTAGATTTAGATGTTTTGTATAAAATGAAAGTGTGCACGTTCCATAATGAGAACTGACTAACCTTGTTGCAGAGTTCATTATTTTTCTCTCTCAGTTGCTCCTCGTTCTTGGAGACATCTTCGAAAGCAACGGAAGGAAAGTATTTAATGTTCTGGTGTATCACGCAGTCAGGAATTTCCCCCGAAATGTTCCGAACCAGACAAAGTTCTTCAACGTATGGCGCCTCTAATGAGATCCCGTTGAAACTTGCAGCAAGAGCAGTCAGTTCCATGGCTCGAACTTCTACGTGTCGCTTGTCGCAGTTTTCCAGAACACGGTGAACTTGCCGGAGCGTCTGGAAATGTTTTAAAATGGGGTCTCTCATTATTACCAGAAAAGTAAAAAGCAAAACTTAAAATGTGACATTTCTTTTTCAAACCTTCTCTATGAATCCAGGCCTAGCTTGAGTAATCCCGTCTATCATAGATTCAGAGAGTTTGATGGAAAGAAGCCTGGAAAATACTTTTTGATTCAATGTGTCCCAGTTATTCTTTTTGTTCGACATGGCACTAGCTGGAACATAGTTGTGGAGATCGACTTTCTTTGGGAGAGAGAACGCCATGATTTCAGCCATAAGCACTGAAAACAAGAATTTTTTGTGAAAATTACTTTTCATTTGGTGAGGTTTAAAATCTCAAGGGATAAATTAATCACTGAGGCAAACCTCCATCCGCAAAGTCGCGATGAAAGTTTTTAAATGGTTTCTTTGAAAGAGGTATCACTTCCAGCCAATTTTCAACCTCTGGATCCAAATTGACCGCGTCACCGGCCCCTATAGCAGAGGTCGTCAACAAGCAACTGGTAACAACACTCGTCGCTGATCCCACCACGGGACTAGTAGAGGTGCTAGTTAAAACGCATCGTTTACCAGCCGCTCCGTTTCCAGTGGCTCCTGGAGATCTCTCCGCTTTGCTGGCCCACGTTTCAGCACTCGAGCTCAGTTTAACTCTCCGAGGAATTCTACTGGCGCTGTTGCTGTCACTTCCACTTTGACTCATTACACATCGACTGTCTCTGGAGGAAGTTGACTTGACGGCAGCACAAGGCGATGGCGTCGGGAATGGAGTGGAGGGAAGGGAGCATGAGGGTGATGAGAGACTTTTCATTGAAGTCGGGGATGCCATGATCATTTCCGTTGGTGTGGAAGGGATGACGAGCGCCGCAGACGAGGTCATCTTTTGCAGACTTTCATTGCGGTCATGTTGGTAGTAGTCATATTTCGATTGGGTTGGAAGGGAATTGTCCGCCTTGGCAGGCTGTCCAACTTCCAAGGGCATTTTGACAAGCACAAGAAGCAAGAGCTAAAGCCAATTAAGGAGTACACACGAATACGAATAATTAAAAGCAGGCTACACGAGTTAAAAAAGCACGTGAGTATTCCTCGGTTCAGAACATCAGTCGGCAAATGGATGAAACTGCGTTATTGGTACAGACAGGGAACTTTAGTTTACAAGTCAAAAGACTCAAAGCTCTTTGAATAAATTGAGATAATTTTTTTATTTTGCACCACATCAAGTTACTACGTGAACACAGTGCCAAAACCAACATCCGGGGTTAAAGAATCAACTCATTCCTGTTACGTAATGATTTTCTCATCAGCTCTCATTTTATGCTGTTTTGAACTATAAATAGAGAGAATGGCGTCATTTGAAATCGTCCTGTAGCGCTCCTCAATCCATTTTTTAATTTGCTGATACGATTCGTGTCGGAGTTATGGAAGAAATGGTTTCCAATCGACATTTCAGCCTATTACAAATATTGAAATATGCAACATAAATATAAATACTCTCTTATCAAGGCATGACCACAAAGTGCTTAAATCAAATGCTTGAAATAGCTGCTTCTTGTGGCCAACAAAATATCTATTTTTAAACGTTCATTGTCCATCCTGTCTGGCATATTATCCATAAAATTACACATAAAAAGTTGATATTTCGTGGACACAATCGTATCGCGTCCAGATTCTGTGGCTTTGTGGCTGTTCCGTCATAATTTGTTGCGTTGTGCTCTCTATTTTTAAGCATCATAATTAATTTTAAAAGCCAATTAGAATTGATCAAGCAAACCGCATAATGAGGAAAATGAAGATTGATACAATGCTTCAATGTTTGTAGAAACTTTGGTAAAACCTTCGTGCATCATAATCCGATAAATTAATTTTCAGCGCCACTATATATAAACTAAAATCGAGTTCTTCACTTTCCATTCAAATGACAATGATCTTTTGCACGAGGCTGTCATGAAAAATTTCATCCAGCAAAATGTCGAACTTGTTAACCGAACTTAATAAATTTCAAGTGGATACGAAAGGGAATTTGATTCCGGTAAAGTTTCACTTGAATCACGATTTTTTCCAACTGAAAGTCGAGAGGCTTGACCCCTTGACCCCCAGCCCAACCAGCCCATTAAGCCCGCTGAGTCCTTCTGGAAAAAAACGGAGGAGTCTCACTAGTAGATTCAGCTGGCAGATCCGCGAACGGAAATCGTTCGGGCTAACTCCCCCAGGAAATGCAAATGGAGGCAGCAGTCTCAAGAGTGACATCCTCATTGAGTTATGTCACATAAAAGACCTAAGAACGTCACCTTTTGATCACAAGGTCGTGAATTCACAGGCCCTGAAGAAGCTGAAGAACAATTTACTTTATGGAAGGCGACATGGGAGTCAGTCCAAACTCCTCGTTCTGCTATATGGAAATGAGTTTAATTTAAAAAAGTTAACTTTTCTCGTAGTGGAGCCAGCAAGTGAAGCCGGTGAACCCCTCACTCAGCAGAGTCAAAGGTGCCAGAAACGACGACAAAGCGAAGGAGTTCTTGAACTATGGATAAGCGAATTGCAAGGTTTAATCTCCAAGTGTATTGGCCTATCATATTTTGAGCAGTTAGAGTTGTGGCTACAGAAAGAGTACCATCGGACAAACTCAATCTCCACAGAGTAAGTTGCACTAAATATTAATTTATTTTCAGTAATTGGTACTACAGTAAAAAAGTGATTTTTATTAACCAGTAATCATCGATTAAAAATATGGAGGCAGTTCTTAACGCGACACCGAGTCAACGTATCAATACACGCCCTTGGAACGTGTAAGCACTAATTAAATTGATAGAACGGAATTCGAAAATTACACAAACTTGAATCAATTTTTTTCTAGGGTATAGTGATATAGAAACTAGCATCGAATCATACCGGAGTCAACATGGAACCGGATCGTTAGGGAAAGCTGAATTCGAGCTGACAGCAAGGCGTTTTCTCCATTCGCCCCAGAGCATCTCAACGATTTTTGAGATATTTTCGCTTACTTCGGACCAGAGTAATGTCTTCAGGATGCTTGAAGAATCAGACGAAGCACAGATTCAAAAGCATGAGTTCATCCCGGCCTACATGGATATCCTTGAGCGGTTCTTGAATTACCTGACAAACTACGGGAAATGCTTACCGGACATGATATCAGAGTTGGACGTTGCAACCCCGTACACCAAGGCAGTTATCCGAAAACTTGTCGCCTGCATTCAGGGAAGTGAACAAAATTCTCTGGTTAACGAACATTGGCTCTCATCACATTTTGTACGTTTGTAACCTACATAATGGACATTAATATTTTTAAAAACCTTAATGTTTCATCATAAGTTATCATTGATAACCCTGATGCCTACCAGATTCTGGACTATCTATTTTCCGAAGACAACTCCATTTGGGATCCAAAGTGCGATGAAGTGAGTGAAAGCGAAATGAACCGCCCATTCAGCCATTACTGGATTGCGACTAGTCATAACACATATCTAACCGGGGACCAATATTCATCACAGAGCTCGGCTGAAGCTTACGCCAGAGCGTTGCGACAAGGTTGTCGCTGCATTGAGATTGACGTATGGGACGGTCGTTGGAATAAACCCGTTGTGAGACACGGGTTTTCACTGACGAGCTCGGTGAATCTGAAAGATGTTCTCATTGCTATCAAGGAGAATGCGTTCGTCACGTCCCACTATCCAGTTATCATAAGCATTGAAAATCATTGCAGCATTCGACAACAGAAAACAATGGTCAAATACTTCCGGAGAATATTCGGGCCAATGTTGTTAACTACCAGAGTTGACTGCAATAACGCTTCTGATGGGGTCACGGGATGTCAGGCAAACTCTTTACCACAGGTCACTCAACTCCCTTCCCCAAACCAGTTAAAGAACAGAATTTTGCTGAAAGGCCGAACTCTGCCTCTGCAAATGTTTGAGCAAGAAACTTCAAGTGAGCAGGACCCTGGGACATTGTCTGAAATTGACACCATTGACCAACACTCGTTCCTACAAAGCAGGAGAAGTACCTTCCGTGGAAGTGAAACTTATCATCCGGATGAAGATTTAAATTCGTGTGACTGTTTAAGTACGGGGGAATTATGGCGGAGCAACGACAAGGGGGAATGGATTGAATGTGTTTTTATGCTTACCAAGAAACGATTGTTTTACATTGAAAAACAGAATCAAGAAGACATTGCCATTGACGGGAAGTTACCATATTTTATTCGACGGATGGACAATGAATATCGAAGCTCGATGAATTCTGCCTCGTCGGTTGAGTCAAACCAAGACCTCCACACTGACCAAGTTTGGTATTACGGGAAAATGGCGGGTGGACGAGTAGCTGCTACCGCGATACTGGAGCAATGTAACATCAACGGAGCTTTTCTCGTCAGACAGAGTGACACCCAGATAAATGGTTTTACATTGAGTTTTACGTAAGACTTTTAAAACTAATTGTGAGTCACTTACATTTTTATAAATCGTTTGTACAGTACACGGTTTGAGGATTGAAAGTTGATTTGATTTCACAGCGGAAACAACAAAGTTTATCACTGTCACATTCACACTAAATTGACGAACGAAAATGAGCGCATGTACTCGCTCAAGTTGGATCCGAAAGAGGGAGAGATTTTCTCCAGCATTTTTGAGCTGATTGAGTATTACAAGGGAAACAGTTTGGTGACCAGTGTAAGTGTTATAAGTACAGATAACTATTCAAAAGCACCATTCATTGCTAGTTTTTATAAACGTATCAAGAGTCCGTTAAGTTGAAAAATTGACTTCATTTGCCGATAATGATGATGTGATTTGAGTCATTCGTTTGACCTTTTTGTCTCGTGCTTTAATAGGATTGCGAGTTGGATCGTTTGATGCAGGCTGTGCCACCCTCAAGTACGCACGAGATGGAGGAATGGTTTTACAAAGACATGGATCGAGCTGGAGCGGAACGAGTGTTGGAGAAGCTACCTATTAATGGAGCTTTTTTGGGGAGGTACAGCTCAAAAAATAGGGATGAGATTGTCATTTCCTTCCGGTTCGATAATATCATCAAGCACTGTTCCATCCAGTGGGAAGGTAGGTATTTATTGACAGTTGGAAGGATGAAATTTTCAAAGTTGGAACAGCTCGTGGATCACTACAGTCGTTACCCATTCTACAAGGACATCAAACTCGGTACTCCCGTTGGCGACGATTTGTACAGACAGAGCCAGCAGAGTGACGTAATCATGCAGAAGATTAGATTATTACAGCAGAATTTTTGACCAGTTTTCTTATTAATTTTTGCTTCATTTCGTTAACTTTCTTTCAGTGCATCCAAAGAGTGTACGCTGCTCCAGAGTATTTGAACTCGACGGTGAAGACAGTTAAAGGTCGTGTGAGAGCAATTCAGTCGTACACAACGGAAGATCCGGAGCTGCTCTCTTTCAAGAAGGGTGAGGTGATTGTGAACGTTGTGAAGGAAGCAGACGGATGGTGGTGGGGGACGAGACAAGACTCTCCAGAGGGATCACCTCCCAAACTTTTCTGCTCGAGTTTCGTGGAGGAAATTGAAGAGCTCGAATGTCCGTTCGGAGACCACCTCTGCAAAGGACATATTAATTTAGGGCTGGGAGCCAAAGTGAAAATGTGCAAGGACAAAACTCTGAACGAGCAAGGCATCAAATACTATCTCAGCTTTAAGGATCATGATAAAAAGTGGAAACTTGGTGCTGGGTGCTCAAAGAGAAAAGTTAATGAGTGGGCGGACCTGATTAATTATGTCGTCGATAAAGACCCGGAAGGGAAAAGAGTGAGAAAAACATTAACCGTTTTATTCATATTTTGGATTGCTGTTGAGTTTTATATGAAAGTTTTTATTCAACCGAAATTACAATTTCTCTCCTAACAGGCATTGGCCAAGATTCAGGCTGGAGCAAGAGCAAACATTGCCCCGGAATTGTCAGACCTGATTGTCTACTTCTGCGCAATCGATCTATTGTGTCCCAGCGAGATTGACTTGGACAAAAGGAAGATTGTCGTGACTGGCATTAAAAGTTTCGATGAGGTTACTGGTAACAGAGTGTTTTGTGCTAACCCTCAGTTTTGGGTTTGGTATCATCAGGTCAGTAACGGTAGCTTCATGAGATACTCGTTACTTTACATCTTATGGCTGACTCTTTTATATTTATTAACCGTTATTTACTTGTACTATAGTACGCAATGACAAGAGTTTACCCCGAAGGGCTTCGTCACCTTGATTCTTCTAATTTCAATCCAGCACGCTATTGGAATTGTGGGTCTCAGATGTGTGCACTCAATTATCAAACGCCAGGTGAACTTTTTAATTATAGAACTTAACCAAAAGAAATAAGTTTGGTTGAAAAATGAATTGCATTAAAAATGCCAATTTCCTGAAACATTAGACAAGGCAATGCAATGGAATCGGGGAAAGTTCAGACAAAATGGGAATTGCGGTTACGTTCTTAAACCTGATTTCATGATCAGCGAAACCCAAGACAAGTCAAAGCTCCAGTTTGATCCCAGTAGCAGTGGAGAATCTTCTTGGGAGGAAATGGTTTTAAGCATTCAAGTAACCATTTGAAAAGTATTCATTTTCTAAAAGAAATGAGTCTGCCCAGATTTTATTTCAAACTTCAATTTGTTTATTGAAATTCCAGATAATTTCGGCAAGACACCTCGATAAACCGGGTTCCGGTGCAATTTCTCCTCTCGTGGAAATTGAGGTGATTGGCGTTGATGCAGACTGCAATAAAGTGAAAACTCTTCCTGCCGGTAAATTACCCGCATATTCAGATGGTAGAAAGACTTTTATGATCATGTAGCGCTTCTCTTTTGGTAACTCTTTTTCTGGGCAATAATAACAATAGACAATGGGCTAAATCCTTGCTGGAACCACCAACTTGACGTGAGGATCCGTTGTCCGGAGCTTGCTCTCATCCAGTTTAGTGTCTGCGACATGAACATGTTCAGTGACAGGGTCTTACTTGGAGAATCAACGATTCCAGTAAACTTTTATTACCAGAAATAATCTTAAGCCTAGGCAAAGATACTTTGCTTTAATACTTTCATCTCACAGGTTAACTGCATCCGGACGGGGTATCGAAGTATGCGGCTCAACAATGCGCACGGCGAGCCTCTCTTTTCAACGTTACTTTTCAAAGTCGAGAGAAACACGTGAACCTTGACACTTTCCATTTATTTCCAAGAACCAGGCATCGGATATTTTTAGGAGAAGGAATAATAACGTTTAAAGTACAATCATTTACAAAATACTTTCATGGACTCGAACAGCGAAAGGATCATTTGTCCGAGTGTCATTAGGTGAAGCGTGGGTTTTGATTTTCACTCTTTCTCATTTTACTTTCTGTCTCTTGTGTGTGGAAAATGCAAAGTGCACAGTTTTTGACGGAAACGACAGACACATAATAAAGCTCTCTCGGTTAAATACCTCTATCCAGTTTTGTCGCGCATCTGAAACACAAAACCTTTTGCTTCGCATTATTATTTACTCATACATCCCTTTTCTTCTGACTCTCGCTGCATCGCCTGCCCGGAAACGGTCCCGAAGAATGGTTATTTGATTTCCGTGTCTTTTTTGGCGCCTCTGTGTCTCCGGCTTTAGAAATTTGTTGAGGAAAGGGAGAGAGACGTGTGAAAGCAGGAAATTCAGACATTATTGATTCGAAAGAAGAAACAGACGAAACTTGTCGCTGGTCTCACTCACCGCCATACCGCCACCATCACCACTCCTTTCTTTCTCTTACCGTATTATCTATTTTTGGTGGAGTTGCTGCTACTGATGATGATGTTGATGGTCTGTACAAAGAAAGGGTCAGAAAATTGTTACATTTTCCATTCTCTCGTTTTCCATAAAAGTGGAATGGAACCAACAATCGTTTAAAAAGGGAGAAAGATACAATACTCTTCGCAGTCACTGTTTTGTGTGCTCTGACTCTCATGAATGCAGACCTTTTCCACATTACTTACCACTTTCCATTTTTTCTTCATCTCTAAATCAAAGATAATATGACAATTATTGACCATTTCAGCATAACGAACACTGTCTTTTATTTCCCACACGCACTCACAGAACCACTCAATTCTCAGTGGTTCGGTCGTGGACGGTGGCGGTGGACGGATGACGCTACCGCAAAATAAGCTTTTATATCATTAAAACGAGGTGGTGTTTGGTGTTCTGTGTCATCGTCGCTGCCACCCAACACCCATTCCATTATGATTATTCTTGTATTATTATTTACTCTGGCAGATATTATGATTATTGCTATTATCATTATTACTTACTGCCTTTTACTCTTTTACAGCAGTCATCTTATGCTCCTTCGTCCGTGTGCACTTTCATTCGTTCGGTAAATAAGAGTGGTCACAATAAAATAAAATGTGAGCAGAGTTAAGTAAAGCGGAAATTCAAAGAGTGTCTGTAAATAAAACGAACGCGCGCAGGGTAATACGAGTTGCAAGAAAGTGAATAAAATGGAAATGGTTACATCTTGATATGCTAAACAAGTTCGTATATGCTCATCAAGATGATTGCTCAATTCGGCGTTGTTCATTCGATGCACTTTCATGGTAAAGTTATGTAAATTTAAAAAGGCTTGACATAATCGTACTGATCATTTTCTCTTCTTGACACGCCAGACAACCTAAATTGATTGTAAATGTTAAAATACTTTTTTTTTCTTTCGGTGTTATTATACTTTGCCGGTCGCTTCCTTCACCTTGTTGACACTTATGTAACTGTGCATCGAAATTCTTTGTGTATTTACTTGTTGACTCTTTACGGCACATTGCATCTGTACGCGCATTCAAACATTTTCAGAAGGCAGATGAATTTTTCATTTTCTATTCAATTTTCGAAATGAAGTTTGAAAAGTGACAATGATGAGATTTTCTGCCTTTTGAAATGAATTTGTAAGTAACAAGGGCAGCAGTTCAGTTTCTCGTTGTTGAATAATTTTTCTTGCACAATGACATCTTTTCTTGTACTCTACAATTGAGTTGAAAGAGTCCCTTGCGAAGTGCTAAAGTGTCAACTTGACTTTTGTAGGGGTGTAATGTTGCCGCTAATGTTTCATCTTATTTTCAATATTTTCCTAATTTCTGAAAAAAATTCTTGTTGTTGTTGTTATTCATGTTGAAATGGAACCATACCCGAGCGATTCCCCGAGGGACCCTCCACAAGGAATTACGTGGTATTGAAAGGCAACAATGATGCTGGTGCGAGTCCCACTAGGAATCCCAAACACTGGGCGTATTAAACCGTAAGTGCTGTAAACAGTTCTTTTTTTCACTGGTTTAGTAGTAAAAGGGCACATGCCCAGAGAGGTGAAGCGAAAACCAAAAACCGAGCTAAAGTAAAACAAGGGGAAATGAAAAATATTTGGATAGATGTAGGTATTTTTGAAGAAAGGAAAATATCCTTTTTCCGTTGGGGTAAAAAGAGGCGATGAGGAAAATGCACACATACAAGACCTTTTGTTCATGTTGCACAATTACGTGGACATCCTTCGGGCACAGGAAGGCACAACACCTCAAACGATGTGATGCACGTTGACAAAATCATTTTCCTCTTCAAGAAGTGACTCTCATTCAACTCGCACTTAAGTGGGTACTTATTGCCACTGCCTTGTCAAAAATTGAAGATTCAGACAAAGAAATAAGTCAGCAGCACTGAAAAACTGAAATGCTTCGGCATTCAAATCAAAAAGCAGAAAGGACTGACATCTCGTTTAAAACTGAATCTTTTTTTCTCCTTTCTGTTCAATTTTCTGAAACGGACACTACATCAAAGCCGAAAATTGAAAAAGAGAGAATTGTCATTTGGTGAAAACGGCACAGAAAAATAGGAGCAAATCTTTGTGTATCCAACATCTTGAAGATCTTTTTTTTCTAAATATGAGAAGTTGTCGAAGAGTGGGGTTGTAAATCAATCGGGTCTCGACTCCTCCCCATTGTAAACAAATAAAAACATAAAACTATTATCTGCTCTGTGATGGAACATTCAATTTCCACTAATCATCCTCATCGTCAGCATTCAGCTCACTCACAAACAAGATCATCCTGTTGATCGTCTCATCGTTATTATCTTGTCCTCTCCGGAGATTTAGCTTCGACAAAGGAGTGAGCTGGGCCACTGCTAAACTCCAATAATGATTTTATGGCTCTCTCGCATTGTTTGTCCGTCCAGGACTAAACCAAGGCGCTAATGGAATTATTAGAAGATTCGAGTTTGTAAAGAAGTTTTTAAGCAGTTTAACTAAACTCTGAAACAAACACAATCGATGGGGCCTTTTTATGGTTGTGCAATAAAATCATAAAATCATCAATTCCAAACCAGAGACAGGTTTTTGGCCAAATGAATTTTGCTTAAATCTTTTAAGGTAGAGAAACAAAACGGGTGGAATTTGGCCAACTTTTGTAATACCAAGAAGAAGCGACAGAATAACTCAATCTGTATTCATACGGTTGGAGAGACCACACCGAGTTAGATTTTTGTATTTTTGAACCACCTGAATGGCCATCTTTGTGCATTTTTATTGTTGCGGGTGGTCAGTATTGAGAAGAGAGGCGTCTTATTTCTTTAGGCACTACTATAAAATACTAACGACTCTCTTAGATTAGTGACGACGGTTTTATAGTATGGTTCGTATGAACAAGAGCTTTGGTAGCTTGAAATGAAACCAATAAGTTTTTTATTTCTTTCATGAACCATAAATGTTTGCCACAGCTGCATGCTAGTTAGCTCCAAGTGTAATAATCAAGCTGAAATTGGGACATTTTTTGACAGATCATCATGTTACGACGATTTATCTGTGACTAGTGCGACCCAAAATAAAGTAACCTGAAAACCAGAATTAATCGTGTGATGACTAGAGAAAATCTGCTCTTTTTAAGAGCTTTTTATTCATTTTTTACTGATTTGATTGATCTAGGAAAATGAAAATGAGCCCAAGGTTTCGTTTTTTACAAAAGTGGAAAGCACAACTGTCTTTTCCAACAAAAATATTCGTACTAATACGCACAAAAAGCAGAAAGAATTAATCGTGTGAAAAAAATGACGATAAAAGCGGAATAAGAATGCACAGTTGTTGTTTCCATTTTTGTGGTTTTACCCTCAATTCGTGGAATAACGACGAAATAATTTTTGATCATTGATGACCATCCCGAATTGAATGTTCATCTGGCTGCGGTTTAATCTCCAAAATTATGTTAAAAACTCATCAGTGTCCAGCCGAATTGGCAGGAAATGTACACTTTTACCACACAAATTACTAAAGACGCACCAAAGGCAATTTTTTTATTTGATATTCTTTTTATTGCCACACATTATCAATAATATGCATAATGCGTGCAGCTTGGTGGGCTAATTGAGTTTGACAACCCTGCACTGACAGTCATGAAATGCACGTAACCTCGACTTACCGAACCAAATACGAGCACATGCCAATTTTTGATGGATGTCTTTTAAAGCTTTTTACATTTAAAACTCCAAATGCGTTTTTGACAGAGTGGAGCAAATAGGAGAGTGATCATTTCTAAAATAGAAAATTCATTCGCAATAGGTAAAAAAGTCGGGTTTTTGAAGATTGGTGGTTGATTTTCACTTTTCATGTATTGCATCCTCGGCGGTGGGCTTTTTCATGCTTGGCTTTGATCATAATAACCTGAAAACAGTTATCTTTGTCCAAGACAAATAATACAACAGCACAGAATGGTAAGGATGAAAGAAGAGACGAGCGTTTCTGCTGTGGTAAATCAATCTTGCCCCTTTCCACATGCCAATAGACATTTGCATATGAATCGATTATGCACATTTCATTTCACTCGCTCACCAGAGAAAAGAGCAAAACTAGCTTGGTGTGACGTAAATTATTTCGGAGTTCCACTCATTCTATTTGCTTAATATTTAGGTAATAATTTTATTATTTTGGATCATTAAACTTGGCAAACATTAAAAGTAAGAATGAAATTAACATATACGATAGGTAATAAATTACAATTTCTGCTCCCAGCATCTAAACATTGCATAGTGCTGCTAGCACCTGAAACTGGTATACTGAAACAAAAAACCAAACTGGAATTACTAAACATTATGCATATTATTCTGTTAAATAAGTTTGACCAAGAAATAACGACCTTCTTTAAGTGTCATATGGATAATTGATGTGCCCATTTTGCTTGTCATCGTATTCTTTTCATAACTCAATCTGCATAAGAATACTAACTTGTTACTGCACCCAGCCGTGTTTGTGGAACAACAAGAAGCGAAGGCAGGTGTCGTTAAACGAAACGACATAATAATCAGAATCGGAATAACTATTTACCTATGCACAACGGGAATAATCGTTACAAACGAGGTGGGAACATTCATAGCTGGAATATTTCACAATAAAAATAAAAGCAAAAGTATTTTTTGATTGCCCATACTTTCCAGCTCGTATTATTTGTTTCTCCGTTCTATGTGCATATTGATGAGTGAAAATGCGAAATTAATGTACCTTGAAGGAAACAATTAAAACCCGGAACGTTAGTAATGAGACCATTTGCACTGAGTACTGCAGTGAACTATGGCGTATCATTTAAAACTCATTCAAATTGCGCAAGAATTCATTCGGTATGTTTTAATGGCGCAACTTTATGACGTTTGAAACGATATGGGCTAATTTTTAATTCAGTTTTGCATCTCATTATAGTTGATAAAATTCCGACTTTCTGCACAACGAGAAGGTTTGCTCGCTCACAGTGGTAAAAAGCAAACACATTTAATTACAGTTATCACAAAAAGCTAAAAGAGCAACGGAAAAGATTTCTCTCTTGTCAATAATCCAAAATGCCTCCACTGCAAGCAAGCAAGCTCAACTCAATTATTGTAATGTACTGTTAGGTGTGTATTTGCATTTTCCCGTCGACTGACGATTACAATGGGAAGTGGGAAGCAGAGGCAGAAGAGCTCATCCCGATTCTGATACGATCCTTTTTGTTTGTCTCTCTCGTGCATATAATTTTGATGAATGACTCCGTGCAAACACACTCATGTTCCTACCATTAAGTGGAGGAGAATCCTCTGCCTTCCCACCCGATTCACCAACACCTACCCATAATACCCCGTAATTTGTAATAATAACAATACCAGAAAAACCGAAACAAGTTATCAGTAAGCAGCGGAGTTCTCTACGCTAATATTTATTTATTCTCCTCCTCCTCCTCTTCACAAAGCGTAATTTTTCCCAGTACATTTCATTATGCAATTCTTAATAAATCCACTCTCGGATGGAACCGTTCAATCAACTTCACTTGCTCGTCCTTCCTCGTTCCTCTCGATTCCATTCATCCCGAAAAAAAGCAACCGATAATAAATGAGACCTAATTTATCTTAAATTCATTACTATTTTTTACGTCGTCGTCAGCAAAAAGGGTGATGTGCCCTAATGCAATATAACATGAATAATATTACACGCGAAAGGGTAACTGAACTGAGTGACTGACTGACTGGAGCCGGAAGTACAAAAAAAGAGAGAAAAAAAAGAATCCTCATTGTTATACACATTTTTTGCCTGCAATAAACATGGTTTGCATAGATAATGAACCAGCAGCTCAGTTCCAACTGTCTCGTTACAAATATCCCTATTTTTCAACTAAACTGTGTCTTTTCATATCAATAATTTTCAATTCAGGATTTTTACACACAAAAAGAAAGAGAAAAAAACAGGAAGACGAAGACGAAAAAAGTGGAAAGCACAAAAGGGGAAAATTCAAGCGAATGCTGCTAAAAAAATGCACACTGCGATTTTTCAGCAGTTGACGGGCTGTCATTAGCATTTGCATACTACACAAATCAAAGAATTGAGTTAAAGAAAGGCAGATAATATGTTATCGGGGATGTTCAACTGAATTTGAAGTGGTTGTGTTTGCGTTGCATTGCGTGTGGTCGATTTTTTACTTTTACTTTTTTAAACGTATTGGACAGTTTTTACTGTTTATTCCTTGATGACTACACTTCCTCGGCACACTTACACGTACTACACTATGCAATCGTAATCAATAAAAGATACATGGGCAACAATGTAAAATGCGCTTCCATCTCACACAAAATAAATAATCATAACAAGGGAAAAAGTGTCGCGCATCAAGTAGTCATTGATTAATGAAGGGTAATAATCATAATCGCCCCAACTCCTCCACTTGCTCTACCACCGCACCACCACTACAAATCCACTTGCTCGACACAGTTCCAAAAGTTCGACTGTCGCATTATTATCATGTTGCTGCTGATGATGATGGTGCTGGTAATGATCATTATTTCCAACCATCCCTGATTTCATGTCATTTTGTTAAGAATCAGAAGAAAAAGGAATTGTGTGTAATACGCGCACATTTTATATGGTTTTTATACTTTATTATGAATATTACAATTTTTTCACTCCGCCAACGATATTCTCATCGTAAAAAGCTGAATAAATGAGAAAAGGAAAAGACAAACTTGCTGCATGTGGAAGGAACAAAAAAAGTTAAAGCAACCTCGGATAATTTCCTGTTGTCATTTGTTTACCAATTTTTTACGTTTCGTTTATAATGACCCATGAAGGAAGGAGCAGCAGAGCACTGCGCACTATATGGTCCGACATGGCTTAAAACCTGAAAAGGTATACGTTCCATCATTCCGTTATCATCATTATCGTCGTATCAAAATCAAATATTAGCTTACCAGATTAATTCTCCACTACTAAATATCCCTGCTGAACTGTCTCTCTGAACCTGTCAATATTGTTCCCTGTCTCGAACCAACTCAAGCACAACGAAACACAACAAAAAATAATAGTGAGCCATCATACGCAATCGTCATCTCGTATTTATCCCATGAGGTTATTTTTTATACGCTAAAAATGCATCGAACGAAAATGCTACACATGAAACTGTTCCCTCTTTTGGAACTAAGCACCAAGAAGCAAAAGCATTTTTATCCCCTCTAACAAGTCTCGCTCTCTCCTTTGCATCTTCTAACTAAATATCCACGAGCACTTTTTGTAATCATGTCGTAGTATTTTTTTTCTCTCTCTGATTCGTTTCCATTTCTTCTTGGACCTATTTGTTTGCAATGTCATCCGAAACTAACAATAGGATCCAGGAAGGAATATACGAGCGAATTAAAAAAGAATGTTCTTTGTGTCTTGCTGTCTGCTCTTTACTGCTCTTTGCTCGTTCTTGTCTTCGTCTTGTCTGTCGGCATCATTAAACACTCAAATCCAGAAGAAGAAGATGAAGAAGGAAAGAAAAAAAGAAGCTTTCCCCAAGAGACAAAATGAGAGTGAGCGAGTAGAGATCTTGCGATGAAAAAAAAAACTTGTGTAAACAAGAGTACACACGGAACAAGGTAAAAAATGATCCCGTCATGATCTGTTAACTGTGGAATAGTGAAGGCAGGCAAGAGAAAAGATACGTGTCCTTTTTTCTCTTTTATATTCCTTTTCAGCTCAATGAGCAAATAAAAGGAAAAAAAGGTCTCTTTTCCTCTCTGCATCCTATTGTGTTTGACTGTTCGTAAGTGAACGGGATTTTTGAGAATCAGAATAAAAAAACAGAGCTTTACGGTAATGATTAGTGGCTCAGCAGCTTTATAGCTTTTAAGCGTGGGTGGTTAGCATCGTGTATTTTTATACCATCATCATCATCGATGAGGTCCTCTGGATTCTGAATGCTTTCAAGCACAAATCATCCTCTTCGTCGTCCCCGCTTTCATCTATTATCCTCTGATTATTTTTATTTCCACTTGTTCGTATTTACGCATTTTCTCCGGATAAAAGAAACCGAAGGGAAATGTTACATTTTTTCTCTTCCTCTTTTGGCCTGTGGCAAATAAATAAATTGCTACATGACTCTCACTCTCTCTCTCTCTCTCAAAGTAATTGTAATTATGTAGCACTTTTTGCATTTTTCCCCTGGACAAACCTTTTAAGAGCAAGTGTACATACTAAACACTACTACGAACGAAATGCTTCTTTTTAAGGGAGGAAAGAAATTCGTATTTGATTCTATTTTTTCAGGAATGCCAACAATAATAATTGAATTAGTGAAAGCACCGTTAATCAAGAAGGAATCTGAAAGAGCTTCTTTTTAGAAAATTGCAGTGTCACTCTCTCGTTGCTCCGCGTCTCCAATCTTGGAAAAAAGCAAACTTTCTCTGCGTATGTATTTATTCGTTTGCAAGTGTCTGTGGCATGTGACTAATTCGAACTAACTTATTCATTAGTCTTTGTCTTCGGAAAAGACACTTTTACAAGGGGTCTTGCAAAATAGATTAGGACAAGCACATTAGTTATCTTTTCTGTGAACCCACGCCAATGTCTCCACCTCCTTCTATACGTACTACTCTGTCGTCCGTGCGATGCTATATTATACACGCCACACAGTTTTCAATTTTCTCTCGGGGGAATTATATTCGAAACAGATTCCTTTCCAGAAGAAAGAATGAAAAAAAAGAATATTCGTACGAGTTATATTTTTGATTTGTTCACTCGCTCAGTCAGTCAGTTCAGTTGCATGTCGGCTGCTGGCTTGTTTAGAAAATGATTAATGAATGAGCAGACAACAAGAGAGAGAAGAGAGAATAAGATGAAGACTAAAAGAAAATGAAGAGAGGAGGAAGGAAGGAGAGAAACAGGAGAGAAAATGAGAAGGAGTGATGCAGTTTAAGCTCGGTGGTGGTGGTGATGCTCTATTCTCAGATCTCATTCTCCCTGACAGGATTTTTGAAATGTGACTCAATTCAATTTAATTCGACTCAAGCCACTGAACTTAAAACTGGAGAAAGACGCAGACAGACAGCCTTTAAAATATATGGCTTGGTGAAAATGATGATGACGACTCGACTTAGCCGGAGATGATGTGACGAGCAAAATGACAAGTGAAAAAGAAATATGATAAGATAACAAAACGTAAAGTGGGAGAAGGCGCTAATAAAGTGGAGGAGAGAATGGCAATGAATGGAATAAAAAGTCAAAATCGGCATCATCCTGGAGATGAAGATGGTGATGCTACGGCTCATGATGATGATGGTATGAGCAATGAGCATTACTTGGATGGAGCTCACTCAGATCATTTGCTTATATCTAATTCCGTTTGCCACTACGACTACCTTCCTTGTTGTTGAACAACTCCAGGGCAAAAATTGAGTGAAGCCAAATGATAGTTATAATAAGCCTGATAATATTATGTATACAATTTTGTCAGAGAAAATCCCCCTCTTCGCACTCGCTCCTTCTTCAATCTCTCTCCCTTTTCACTGTTGTGAGCAAAGAGAATTAGATGAAAAACCTGGCCGGATCAAGTAAGTCAGGCCAGAGACCATAGGACATGGCACATAATCATAATGCTTATTCCGACTCATCATCAGCATTATCATCAGATTTTTCCAGGCTTTTCTTTTTCCAGTCGGTGTGCAGGTTTTTCCTTCCTACTTTGTTCATCTTAATGATAATGATGATGACGGCCTTGGTAAAAGCACAGTCATCATTATCAACAACAAACATAATCACAATAATAACTTGCATTAAGTAAGTTCATCTGGTGCTCCAAAACTATAAAGCCAATGTCAACTCCAATAATCCCTGAAATTTTCTTCGGGTGATTCTCGAAAAAGCTCTGAAACTCCATTCACATAAACACACGTTAATTCAATTGTAGAGGGATGGAAAGAGTAAAGTACCACCACACCGCACTCACTCGGTCCATTCTCATCTTTCCCCAGCCGACGTCATCGTTCATGCGATTACAGATACAAAGAAAAGATGAAAAGAGAAATTTCACGGATTTTTGAATTATGAAAAGTGGCCAGCAAACTGTATGATCTGATATCGAAGATGATCATCTGAGGAGGAAGTTAACCTGTCATCTTGCTAAGATTGATCCTCCGGGATTTCACATTGATCATCGGATCGTCTGCAGCCGGATTTCTCTTTTCTCCGTTCCATTCTTCTCCCGAATTGTAATATTTTTATTTTCACTCAATCTGGGAAAGGAGTTTCATTGCTTTTAATGGTAAGCGATGTTATTAGGATTGTGAAGTGGGAGCAATTATCTGAATCCATTCGTTTCCAGTCACAGTTACCAACAACCACCGACACCGCACAGGATTTACTCGACAACTTGTTTCTACTTTTATTTTTTTTCATTGTTCAAGTGAGGCGGTGGAGGAGGAGAAGAATTGTTATTAAAATCAGGGAAAGCACAGTGCACACAAGCAAGGAAGACTGATGGTGCAAGGACACAACAACAAGATTCTCCTTTTCTCCATCCGATCCAATCAAAGTCAGAAAAAATGGAGAGAGAAGAAAAAAGCAATCCATCAAATCAGAGAATTGTCACGAGTTCTGAGCAAAAAAACAGATACATGCATCGACAATGTATCACATTCCATTTTATGCCGCATTATACAGCCCATCATCATGTGAGCCAAGAGTTTTGTCAGTGAGCAGTAAGTAAATGCTCATCTTTTTGAAAGTCGTTTCGTGTTCAATGTGTTCACTTTTTTCTGTCGTCTTATCTTGATAGTATTATGGATCGTCATCATCACGGAACTTGTTCTGTGATCGACTCCATTCATGCGTAATATTTGTTGTGGTTGGATTTTCTATCGCCACTTTGTGATCATACGTGCGAGCAAGCTATGAGCTCTATTATAAAAGTGATGTTTGCTCTGGCTGAGAATATGGTATTTGTAGCAAGCAAATGCTACAAACAACATTTTTAAAAAGACGAAAGGAAAAAAATCAAAATTGGAAAGCACTTGATCCGGCGTGATCCTCTGTGTACATTTTGTCAGATGGTGTAAATCCCATCGAAAATGAATAGAGAAAAATTTAAAATCCGTCTTTTTGTCCTCATCCTGGTTTACAGTTTACAATATCAATCCAATCGCAAATAGTGCAATCACGTAAAAAAGACGGAATTTTCGACTACTCATGGTCTATCAGACTATTATCCTCTCATCGATCAGTCTCTAGGATGGTTGAGACAGATGTCGCAAAAACTAAAACTTTTCCGGAATCAGCGTGAACCGACGAAAAAATAAATATTTTTATTTCTAGCATGGTTAAAATTCTGAAAACAAAATCTCTCTGTATCCTGTTTGTTTACATTTTTCGTTAAATCTGAAGTGAAAATATTTTTATTTTATGTGACAACTTTTTTTTCACGGGTTGAAGTAAGCAGGAAGATAATTAGATTCAGGAGAAGCCAGGAAAAAACCCACCCGCACATTTAGGTAGACACCCTAAAAAGAATAAAAAATCTTGTGTTTTACGCTTGCAGACAGTAGCGAACTAATTACTTAGAAGCCCTGCCAGAAAGCCACTAATTTCTCGGCTTTATCTCCACCCCACGAGCCTTTTTCTTTCTCCAGAGAGAGAAAAGCCACGTAGAAAAATAGGAAAGAATTTGCTATGCAAATTGGGCGCACTAATCCTCCTCTCTAGTGCAAGCAATGACGGATGGAGGAGAACGGAAAAAGAGACACGACACAACAGGAGAGAAAATTAAGGAAGGCGAGAAAGAAGGCGGAAAAATATTGTAAAATACTGCCGTCGCACTCTCTCTCACACAATAATAATCATTCACTCTTACTAAAAACACAACAAAAAAGTGACTCTGAAAGTAAGTATTGTGTTCATTCATTTCCTATTCAAATCTCCGCATCATTATTACTTAACAAAATAGAATGGCGAGAGAGAAAAGAGATGCATCTAACTAAGTCGGTGTCTGTGGCAGGCAGCAGTGATGACATGATCCTCTTTTTATTTTACCCCTTCTCTTTTTTTCCTTTTTCTCCTCCTCTTTTGATTTATTACTAATTATTCGACTCTCTCTTGGAAAAAAATCTGCCGTGCTAATAATAAAAATGCTCTTTGCTTACTCACCCGCGTTCCTCTCTTTGTCGAAATATATCAAAAGCTATAAATTACCATTTTATTTGCATATAATTGCGATAGGAAAAAAATATACGTCTTTNCTATAAATTACCATTTTATTTGCATATAATTGCGATAGGAAAAAAATATACGTCTTTTCAGTAAAGAAAGCTGCTTTTGTGATCGAAACCATTCGTTCTCATTAGCCATGTTCATATTTTGAAAATTATTACTCTGCAGCACAGCACATTGCAATCACATCACAATATTTCTCTTAGGCTTGAACTAATTTAATTCCCATTTCTCAACCAACTTTACACCCATTAGAAGGCTTAGACTCGGTATTTTGCTCAAGCAGAAAGCAAAAAACAAAATTAAGCATCTTTTTTTTTGTGTTCTTTTTGTAAGTGAGCATCCAATTCTCACTTTGATTCAACAGGCATAAAAAAAGTAACCACAAGCACCCATGTAAGTTCATTTACTTCGTTTTCGTTACTATTTTTTATTATTTCTTCCCGTATTAAAGCGCTTGATGTAAAAAAAGCTCATAAAAAAGTCCATAAAAACCCCGTTCACAACTTGCTAATGGGCATTACAATGATTTAATGACTTGTTTTATTTCACTTTTTTCATTTGATACCTTTTTCTTTCTTGCTTTTTTCACTTAAAGGGTTATGCTCACTTTACTTGACTAAGTCGTTACTCGTTACTCGCTTTCTTCAACAAATTGAAAATTGCAGAAAAACTTAACAGATTTTTTTAAGGCGTTGCCTTTTCCCGTTCTCGTCTAGCCAATTAACTTGGAATTATAATTTCCATACGGCAATGAAGATGGTAATAAAAAAGTGTATTTTTCACACTCCCTGTATTAACGTTGTTATTAAAACCAAGGGAGAAATCTCCTCCTGGCGGAGTTTTGATTTCTAACCTTATTACTTTTTGATGGCACCTTATTCCTCTCCGTGTCTTATTGTCCTCTAACTTTTTATATAGCACCGACAAATAAAGTTCCCTTTTTTATAGTTCCCATCTTGCGCATTTCAATGCATAATTGATGATAACGAACAGAATTAAACGTGGACGAACGCTCGTCCTGAAATGTGCACAACGCAAAGAGAACGCTTTACATCCGAATAAAAATCCGATCATGTTGCATAAAAGTGTAGAAAATGCTTTGAGCACAAGAGGGAATTGAAGAACTTCCGTTCTACTTTTATGACGACACTGCTGCTGCCTGTTCTGCTGACAATGATGACGATGACGTAACAACAATAAGAGCATCATCCTCCTTCGCTCCACTCATTCATTCATTTATTTCATCTCTCTCAATTCATACAGAAAATATCTTTATGGAGTAATGACTCCTCTCAACTACTACTTTTGATGCTGCAGAGACTTGACACGCGAAATAATTAATGACGGAAGATGAACACGAGAAGAAGTACATGGAACGAGGCCTGTCTAACACTGAAGTGTATAATCACAAAACAGGGTGGCAGTGATAGCGACGATATGAGATGAGAGACCGGAGGAACGGCGGTGGTGGTGGTGGTGGATGCTTGAGCTTGAGCGGATCGTAAAAAAGTGGAATGGCCCTGTGTAAAAGAATACTTACGCATTTCGGCTTCTGTGGCAGCTTTTCCCCACTCGAAAAACTTATTCTCGCTTTTTTCTTGCCTTCTTGAAACCGATGACGATTTCCTACTGGAGATGATGATGACGATGATCATGATAATCATAAACAACCGGAGAGAGAGAGAAGAGGCTTATGATTGTGATGAGAGAACAGCTTCTTATTTTTACTTTTACCATTTTTTTCTTGTTGTCTTCTTGCTTCTGCTGATGCAGTTGTCATCATTCCATTAAGAATTACAAATGAGGTTGGAGAGCTTCTGACTTTACTGGGTGCTGGCTTCTGCCGATGCTGCCGCCATTCCACCACTCGTCAGTTTGCACCAAACGCAGTAAACTCAACTAATGATGATGATGCTTTCTCCTGTTGTTCTGCCTCATGATGTTTGATGGTGATAGTAAAATAAGAGAAATAAAACAAGGACGAAAATGTAAGTGCACTGTGCACCATAACTTTCTTCTCATCATCTATCTCGCATCTTCATCAACTTGATTGTCATAATAAAAGTTTTTTGTCTTTCCATTTCACTTTTATTGATAACGCACTGAGAGAATAACAGGAAGAGCTTATGGGAAAATATTCTTTTTTTCCTCTTGTGACTTACAATATTTTTTTCGGCTCTGACAGAAGGAAATTACCAGGAGAGGAGTCTGTCCATCTTTATACTTCATGAAAAATTATTACTTTCATTCGTTATTGTTATGTAAAAATATTATTAAGAATGGAAAAAAATAATGCGTTTTTTGTCTTTCTCATCATTTGTTTCAT
Source organism: Cyphoderus albinus (assembly GCA_021029165.1). Taxonomy (NCBI): domain Eukaryota; kingdom Metazoa; phylum Arthropoda; class Collembola; order Entomobryomorpha; family Paronellidae; genus Cyphoderus; species Cyphoderus albinus. The sequence goes on along the minus strand of VYYJ01001054.1, from coordinate 9,584 downwards.
TGTGACAGCTTTTCAGTTTAGTTTACTGGTTTGACAAGTTGATGTTATGATCGTGGTACTTTTGGCTTCAGAAAATGTTCAACATGTCTGAAACAAAAGGGGAAGAAAGGGTTAAATGGGAAAGAAAGTGAATAAATGAACACGAAGCAGCGCTGCTGCTTTTCTCTCAAACTTTTTATGATCTTCTTGAGTGACTAGCTGAAAAGTCGAACATCATCATAAACGCTCCTCTTTCCTCAAAGCTTACACAACTCATTAACCTTAAACAATAGACTATGCAGAGTGGAGTGGAAAGCTATATTATGCAAATCAGCCGTAGGCATACTATTATAAGGAAATCCTGTCTTTTATCACAGAACCAAGCAACTCTTTAATAAAAATGTGCTTCGTATGCAAAAATGTGTACTTACATGTCCATGATCATTTACACAAAATTTCCGGTGCGCCGCCACTCTTGTGAGGAGAAAAGCTTTCCACACAGGAGAAAAGCATGAAATGAGTTGGAAAAGCCAGAATGAAAATGATCTTGGTAAGAAGAGACAAAAGAGAAAAAATATTATATACACTTTATATTTTTTTGATACTACACAGAGAAATTTTTTAATCACCGACCAACGTCGGCTCTCTTGTCAAACCTTTCGTTTTTACATTTTAATGACAACCCTCATCATGAGCATTTGTAATCAAGAGAAAAAGTCACCGGATACATTACTTTTAAAAGATGGCGAAACAAAGAGAGTGGAGAGTGTATTATCGAACTCATTAAAAAATCAAGACCACAATGGATGGATATTTGTATCAGTCCCATTTTACTCATGAACTTTAATGCATCTGTTTCTTCTATTGTTGCAAGCACAAAAGAAAACGTCAAACCCTCATTTTTAATTTACCATTTGGTTGCGTTAATATTGGCGGCCCAGACTTTTGGTTTTGTGTGTGCACAGCGCAATAATATGACAGAGGAGGATCTCAGCATGGTGGCTTCTGGTTCGCTTTTAGCCTACACTCTGTGAAAACCAATTTTTCGGAAGGTGTCAATGAATGATATTTATTATTTTTCTTTCGAGTAGTTATTACTACTCTGGTTTAAGTTTGAACCCTTTTTTATCACTGTCAAATCATCGTCATGAATTTTAATGACTAAATTGTAATGATGACGAGGATTGTTATGTGCTTCAGCATTACTGGCTGCTCCAACCTCAGAAAGTACCATACCATAACGGTTTCGGTGGATTTGGATCAAATTTCTTCAAAGGATTGATTTTCAATTTGATTTTAAAGGACAGATATAAATTGAGTGTGTTCCGCTGGAGGAGCTTTTCTATCAATACGAACAACTCAATGGGAGGTCTGTTTATATACACAACAATCATCTTTTCCATTTCTTCTTATTCCATTTTAAAATGCTTTCAAGCTCTCTGCTGATAAGGATCAATTTTTTATTGTTTGATATCAGACTTAATTTGATTCGATGTGTGACAATGTATTGACTTGAGAGAGAAACGATATGCCACCAAATCGTAACCACTAAAATATTTTTGTCAGGTTAAAATCTGAAAGGGTTACAACAGGATTCATGTTTCAGTGTTGCTAAAAGTATTTTAAAACTCATTGGTCTTGGTTGAAAGCTTCTTTATTAAATTTCTGAGATTGTATATAAAGCAGAATGGAAAAAGTCTTTTAAAATATGAATGACGTAATGAAACACTTGTTTGTGGTTTATCGAGTGCGAACAGAAAATTATGATTATTTTGTGGCTGGTTTTTCTCTCTGCTTCGAATATGATTGCTTTCATTTTTTATTTATTATTGTGTGAAAAATTTTGAATTTGCAATTTAGCCTCGTCTTATAATTTCATTCACGCTAATAGCTGAAGCGTAAATCCATCAGGAACTACAAAGACCCCACTACTTTGCATTCTATAATAAAATTTGAACAGGTGCGAAACCCTTCTCACCAGAATGCAATAATATCGCGCGCAATAATAACTCTGAGCAAATGTCATTATTTTACGCATTAAAAGGGAAAAGGCAATTAGCACTGTTAAATGATCCTTGCTGTATAAACGGGGTGTAATAATGTAATTTACTGCCTCTCGAGTAACGTTGTCGTAACTTAAATGGCGAGACAGATTAGAGCCTCGTTCCCTAATTTGACTACAATTTCGCTCAACTAATGGCTTAATTTTTCACAACTGACGGTTTACTCATAAATTCGCAAGGGCTCTCTGCGTGGCGCTGTCATGTCTTGGATTACAAAGGTCAAATATCAAAGCTTCAAAACGGTCGTAGTTGCCGCTGCTTGAGTTCAGGTACGTACAAGCGTACAGATCCCCCATTCACGGAATAGCTTCGGCTTCGGTACAGGCATTTTCAATTTAGATAATCATAATATTGAATAGTTGCTTTATCATATGAATCATACAACAACTTTAATACTTTCAACGACCAAACAAATCTAAACTTTCGTTTATTCATGTATTCATGGAATGATCAAAATCATCATCAGAAAGAATAACGCGTCTTACTTTACTCAGCGAACAATAAACACTCCCAGGATTTCCAAACTACGTAATAATTCTTGCTCATAAAACTTAATGTCCGAAAACGGAACGTACGTAGTAAATATAAATAGCCTCTTATTAAGAATGCCAGCTCCATTTACCTTTTCAAATATTTTCATTCCTGATAATGTACATGCGCATTGTTCAAAATTGATTTGTTACAATTGCTACTTCCTACCGCGCCGCGTTGGCTTGCTGCTTTTCCCAACTCTATTACCATTACCACTCTAAATATCAGTAATATCAACAAAACAACAAGAAAAATATATTTGCACCCAAAAAATGAGTAAAAAGCTCATCTCAACAAATTGCCACTACTATACATGCACACTAGTGAAATGAAGCCACCACCATCGGTTTTTTCACTTTCTTCATGTGTCATAATACCACATCACATCGTATCATCGTATTCAAAACGCAGTTGTCAACCTTATCATAAACATGTTATACATGTGGCGAAAATAAAAGCAGTGAAATGTGAACGCGTGTGTGAGTCTGCATAATAATCATAACCGCCATAACCGTAATCATAAATTGAAAAATATGTACGATTGGGAAGACCGTCACCGTCGTAAAAACATTGTTTCGAGAGAAAAAAGGTTCCTTTTACTCATACTCCATAATACAGAGTTAGCTAGAGCAGCGACGCCAAAGTAAGTAGTTCCACTACTCCTGAGTTAACCATATTCACGCATCATAATAACAATAATAATATTTTTACGTTTGCAGTAGTGGAGAGGATGATGCAAAGTTGATAGGAAGGAGACGAGATTGAAAACCACGACACGGAGTAGCACGCACCAAAACAAACAGGCTTGTATAAATTGAAACCACACCGCAAGAACATGATGTCATCATGTTTCCTCCTCCTCACGTCCCCATCCGCTGCCGTCCTCATAACTGTCTCAATAAAAATGTAGAGCACCGCGACTGTACACACATGCATCTTTGGAGAGAGCAGAGGCATTGTTATTCCATGCAATCAATATGATTCGTTGGTTATTTATTAGCACATTCATGAAGGTTCCTGGTTTTTAGTGTAGTTACCATTGCCTTACAATTAGTATTTTCTTGATTCAAGTAAATCGCACTGACAAATTACAAATTATGCAAACGAGTAAAATCAAAAGTGATGCGCATGATGACTCATCATTAATATTTATCACTTTCATCAGGACCAGGAACACCCCATCATTAGTCATTTGAGTTACATATGTATGTGACTGCGGCCCTTCGCCTACACTTGTTTTGTTGAGCTACTAATTTAATTCAATTAATATTGTCAAGTTTTTGATCATTGTGAGCATACCTGTCCAATTACCACTGTGTGAACAAGCTTTGCTTCACATTTTGTATAACTGCGAAAATTTGCGTAAGCAATAATCAAATTCATCAGGGTCTCAATTTGCCCCAACGTTAACCTTAATTAGTTTTTAAGTTGTCAATGACAAAATTGTATGAAGAAAAATAAAAGTCAAAAATATGATAAATGCGAGGAAAAGCGAGGATAAGCTGAAAAACCAGGAGAAAGTCAGAATCCGTCTTAGACAGCCTGGAACAGTCTGGAAAAGCCTGGAAAAGTCTGAAGAACAAAATTATTATAATGGAAGTAGAAGAAGATGAAAAACCTTTTTATGGACTCGATAACGAACAGATTTTGAAATACTTGCTGAAGTCCGGGTTCGTTGAGACGGATATTGTCGGAGTAATACAGAAAGAAAGAGGGAGAATTCTGGTTATAGGGCCAGGCATTGTAAATTATTTTGAAAGTGGTGCGAAATGCCTCATGGAGTCAATACCGGAAGAGAAAGTAAATAAAAAAAAATAAAAATACAATTAGCTACAAGAGTTTTCTTTTTTGTGAACAACAAGCCGGTTCATCCTCCGAGTGTTAAGCCATCAGAATTAAAACAATGCCCCAACAAGAAAAAAAAGTTAACCGAAATGCCAGGAACAACTCTTCACACATCATTAATAGAATGGAATGGACTGCAGTATAATTGCTTCGACACAAGGAGCTTTGAAGGGGTGCGGAAATGTCTGAAGGAAAAACTGAAATTTTTAAATGGCAACGTTGTTCCTAAACTAAAAACATGGTTCGATTTAAGCGGAAGTTTCAAAAGAAGAGTTTTTAAGCAGAAATCCTTGTTAGAAAAATACTTTAACTCAAATAAAGCCTATGTAAATAAAATTTTAATATACCTTTTCTCGTTAGCATTGAGAATGCCTGTGCCGCTCTAGAGCTAATGTTTCTTGAAGCTCGGGTGAAGGGGTACTTCTTTGCTGAGCCATATGAAAACGAGAGAATGTTTGATCTTTTCGTAGAGAAGGTGGTGGCATTTGTTGGTGGTCGGACATCAGTCGATGAAATGGAAAAACAAAGGCCTTTATGGCGAATAGACCAACCTCAATGGACAGCAGGAAAGGAGAAAATGTTAAACGCATTGTTTAAAGAGGCAAGCGATATGTTCCCGATCCTGCTGCATAAGGAAAGATAAAAATTTAGTTAGAGAATAATAAGTCTAAATTAAGTATAGTATATTTTGAAATTTTAATGTGATCAAGGGTGGTCAAAATAAATGGGTTTTCATTTAGCTGAGTTGCTAATAAAATAAAAATGTTTAAAAAATTACTTTTCCTAAGCTCGATGTAACTGATTAATATACTAACAGCACATTTAACTTAAGCATTAACTTTTTATTTTGTAAGAACATAACAAATGAATATCAAGAACACCAAAGACACTTTGAGACTAGGTGATCAAACAAGTATAGGCGTGGAGGGGGGTCCTCTGAGCACTATAAATGAGAACTCGTTTGTTCGTACAAGTGGCCATACTAAATCGGTAAGCATGTTTTTGCAAAAGCCAGGGCGTGTCGGCCTACAGTTTGGAGTGACCCCTCCCACGGCCAAGGACTTTGAGACTAGGTGATCAAACAAGTATAGGCGTGGAGGGGAGTCCTCTGAGCAATATAAATGAGAACTCGTTTGTTCGTACAAGTGGTCATACCAAATCGGTAAGCATGTTTTTGCAAAAGTATGCTGTTCGAGAGAAAGGCTGCCACGGAGGCAGACAAAAACTTTTATTAAAGTTTTAAAACATCATTTTCAAAATTTTTTTTTTAAACTTTGTAGCATGAGTCAAAGTCGTAAAAGTACGGCTACAGGGAACGCAACGACTCATACAGACACTACGAACACGATATTTTTACGATCTGTTTTATATGAAAGTAATTTTTTGTTTATTCGAGGTGTAACAATCAATTTAAACCGTCCGGAAGGTGCTTTCACTAGAATCTTTTTTAAAATAAGGTTTTTAGCAAAAACTATTTCAAACACCACAGTGTTAAATTTTGAAGTGGTATATTTGATTGGAGTTACAAAAAGGCACAACGAGCAAAATCACTAGTGGCACGGCTTAATTATCTGATGGATTATCTGTGACTGTGTTCACTCTGTGCTGTATGTTGTTCCGAAACTGATGCGATAGCGTTCTATAAGAGAAACGGCTAATGCAGTTTCGGTGAAAGTGGTGAGTATGAGTATCGCTTGGTGGTGGTTTAATCCACGTAGCCTTTGGTGGTTTTGCTTTGTTTGGTCACTTTTTACATGATGATGTGTCTCATGGCATTATTTTCAATATACTTGTAGCGCAACTATCATTAATGCTGTGATTAAATAGATCATGGTCTTGTGAACCTTATTTGCTGCATTTTTCTATAGTGTCCTACTATCATTTCCTCCGTATTACATTAAGTATGAATCGAGAATGAGAATAAAATGAACGTTTAAGTTGGCAAAAAATGGACTGTGAAACTAGAGTGATAAATGAGTAATAGCAAAATAAAAAATATGAACAACAAAATCAATATGTATATAATTAATTCTAAATTATAGATTGTGACAAAAAATTAAATATACGGTTTATATAAATCGGAACAAAATGCAGTAGTTGATTTTGGGACATCCAAAGGCTCCCCTACGTAGTAGTGTCCTTTGAAGAAATCCTCCACCTCATTGGTTGTATTGCAGATGGAACCCGAAAAGATTGGTGTTTCTGCTTTGCAAAGTTGGAGAATTTTCATTTTACTGTCTTCATCTATGTTAAGAAATGCAGATGCACCTGAATTTTTATTTAGCAAAATAAATGGAGCGTCTCTGCTATTTTGTTTGGCCGTTTGTAAAGTCAGCGTCAGAATTTCCTAGGATAATAAGAAAGAAATATTTGTAATTAACGTTTTAAGGTTATGAATGATTTGAAATTTAAATATGATTGTGACACAAATTTACCAGAACAATTGCCTCATCACGGAGAACCTCGATTCGATTTGCACATTCTTTGGACCGTAATAAGTATACTTTGCTGGTAGAAGATAAAACCTTTTGTATTGGACTATCGACAGACTGTCCAAAGTGTGTATTTCGATAGCTACCATAGCAAGTCTGTCCTGCGTAGAGTGATTTAAAGAATGACTTGTCGTTCTCGATATCTTTGAAGTTTGTTTCTGGGGTCATGTTTGGACCATCAACTATAAGAAGGAGGTAGCTGTTGAATGTCTTTCGTCTGTTTGTAAATTTGTTTAAAACGGCGTAGGATTTTGAAAGTTTTTCATCCTGAGTATCAAGTGATTTGAAGATATAGCACAAATTCTTCACGAAAGGTGCTACAGCCAATTTGGGATGATGTCGTCCTTCTTTAATAGCATTCATCCTATTGTGACACAAAAAAATACTAATTTATTTATATCTTATATTTCTATTTATTTATTATATCTGTTGTTGTAATATATAATCAATATAACCTTGTGAAGATAAACGTGTTTTCCTTAGGAGATTCACTGTGAAGAACGAAATGATTTAAATTGATATGCCAGGGTTTACAACGAGATGTACATTCAAGTGTACAGTTTTCACAGAAAACGTTATATTGATTATTCAATATCAATCGCATATCTTGGACAACATCATTTTTGAAACGGCTCCAGCATTCTTTAACAAGAACAGGAATGAGGCACCTCTGTCCAGGGTGAAAGAGAAATTTTATTGGCTCAGTCAGTGAGATAAAACCGATGGTGGTCAGCAGAACGTGGGGAATCTTGAGAGAGAATAAGTACTGATATTAGTAAATAAATATATATAAATTTTAGATGCAATTTGAAACTTGTGTCACAGAACTACCATCATTTTTGAATACCACGCTTTGATCGTCGAGGTTTTGTCTCTCAAAGGAAAAGATTTGTTTGCAATCCAGATATCATACATTCGATTCAGTAAAATGTCGTTCTTTATGGACTCCAGAATGTCATATTTATATGACGCAGTGTAATAGATATCAGCCCTTCCTTTGACACTTTTAATAGAGTCGATTAACGTAGCTAGTTTGAATTCTTTTGGAACCATTATTATTAGGTACACACATTTTCGCCCAGATTGAAAGGCTTTTTGTCCAACAAAATTAATTCCAAAGTGTTCATCTTTCCCTGCATCTTCATCTGCATCTTCTTCAGCATCTTCATCTGTATCCACAATTGTTGAAGCATCTGTGTCGACATCAATAGTAGATGAAAATCCATTATTCTGTGCATCAATACCACCTCCAGTACTTTCATAACCACAGTCGTTCGGAATGTAGGCAGCTTCAATTTCATCGGGATCCATAATGTCTTTAACGTCTGCTATGTCAAAAACACTACTGCTGTTGTTTTCATCTGAACTTGTCCTTGCTTATGTTTTCACTTGTGTCACAAAACTTAACTTCCTCCATATTTCGGTCCCTTAATAATTGTTGTTCGGGAACTCCTCTTCGTAGAAAGTTGTAATGACTGTTGTTGTGGTAGGAGAGATAGCTTGTGTCGGTATATGTTAGTGGATCAGGGAAACGTGTAGAATAAGTCCACCCATTTGCATTGTCCCATCCAATTACGACAAAGTTCCGCTCATACAATTCACTTGCAATTCGGATGTGGAGCGCTGACCCCCAGTAGCCATCTCTTTCAGCGTGTTGAACTGCGTTTTAAATTAAATAAAGACGTTTGCTACTAATTTGTGACACAAGCAAAGAAAATAACTGCTGTGAGGGAAATAGTGAAAGCTGCTAAAATTAATAACCTTCACGTTCATAATCGGCAGGAATTTGCACATCCTCAAGGTGCGGCTGATTAGACCTCATTTGAAATGTAATGTCATTACGGATCCATCGCACAAGTCCTGCGTCAGTCTCTCCGAATAAAGCCATTGCAATAGCGGAAAACAGGCAATTCCTAAACGCAGATTAAGCAATGAAAGCTACAATTAAAAACTATCACATGCCAGCAAGAGTTATATTTACCCTACACACTAAAGAAAAGTAACTAAATTTAAAATAAATTACCCATCTTTGTCCATTTCACAAATGGTGAAACCTTCTGCTACCAACGCCCTTTTAAAATGTGTGTCAGTCATATTTGTGACACAAATATAATAATAATATTTAAAGAAACATACAGCGTTAAATACTCTAAATACTCCAGTTACTTGTGACAGAAAAAAATCTGAACAAATTACTTCGGCAATAATTAAACAATTTGATGATTACGAACACAAGTTCGACAAAACTACTTTGCAAACTACAATGAACACTAAAATACAAGAAAACTAAAAGTTATTATCGTATTTTACAATAATTAAATTGGTTAACGAGTTGCAAAAACCCTCCTTTTGCTCGTGTTGTATTTGCGGTTTATTGTGGGAGAAAAATTGCCCGGCTTACAACACACATGCACACGCTCAACGAGGAAATGCGCTTCCGAAAGAAAGCTCACCCTCGCTTTGCTGCGACTGCATTCCGTGTATTGTTTGTGTGATTTGTTTCTGGCCGTGGAAGTGTAAAAATATTTTCCAATTTCAGTTTTGTCACATGGTGGTGGAGTTTGTTTCACATCAATAAAAAGATAAAGCTTTTAATTATTGTAGCACAATAAGTTTCAATCTTTTGTGTCACAAATTGGTCAAACTGCTGGCAAGGATGGAAGAAAATAATGAT
>VYYJ01001053.1:0-37530 GCA_021029165.1 Cyphoderus albinus | reverse complement strand
CATATTAGTTCATGGTGCAACAACGCAACCAACGTGCAAAAGAATGTTACAATACAACTTATTATACACAAGTGAGGCTAGAGGGCCTTAAAGGCCCTGTATCATTGAAAGAACAAATAAAATACGAAGCCAAATGGCTCGCAATTATCCCACGTTGCCTTAATTTTAGATTATACGTATACTCTTTCATCATTAAAAATGAATATCCCACAATAATATAAAGTATATGCGTTTCTACCTGCCGGTGTCATCAGTTAGGGAAGGCATCACCCTAATACGCATATAATTGCGGGTTTGGTACTGGAGTTTTCCTTCTCCTATGGTTGGAGCTATAGCTCCTATTGTGCTTGAAGCACTGTTTTGTAAACAACATTTCGGGTAAACACCTTATCGGAATCTTTGATAAGGGTACCCTGTAATGGAGTATCAGAAATACTCACAATCACATCACATGCCCGTTTAACTCTTGAAAAAGCGACATATAGTTGTCCATGACTGAACACAGGTTCTGGCAAAAGAAGTCCTACCCTCTGTAATGTCTGCCCTTGCGCTTTATTGATAGTCATAGCAAATGCTACCTTCACAGGAAATTGCCTTCTTCTCATCTTAAATGGAAGATCTGATCCACTGTCTACCATTATTCTAGGTATTACGGCAATGTTGCCTTTCCCACTTCCAGTTAAAATCTCTGCAATTATAATATTGCGTTCTAGCTTTTTCACTAAAAGTCTAGTTCCATTACATAATCCTTTCTTTGTATTTATATTTCTCAGTAGCATTATTATAGTGTTCACCTTTAACTTTAAGATATGAGGTGGCATGCCTGAAGGCGTAAGTGAGTTTAAAAACTCTACCGGAAAGTTATGTTTATCAGCAGGATCATCAGAAATCACTTCGTCTGCACTATAGTATTTTGTTTCCGCGCCGTCTATACGTGAGACAATATCCTCATTGACTTTGTCAACAATTGCATTCTTCGGTGATAAAATTGCCCGATTTGCTAGCTCCTTAAAATTTTGAGCATTTATATCTTCGCCAAAGATCTCAGTTACTAAGTTATTCTTTGTAACAAAGTGTGGAGGAATTTCTATAATATCATCTCTAAGATTAGACTCGTTCATAATCGAACCATTACCAAGCTTCAGTAGCCATTCCGTAAACTCAGGATCTTCGGATCGCATGTTACTGGTTAAAGAAAATCGCTTGAAGGATTCCCATGCGTCCGCTTTGGTAAGACAACGTTGTAATACATCTGTCTCTACACCATGCGGAACAACGGTGAGACACTGTCTAAAATCACCACCAAGTAAAATTGGCTTCCCACCGAATGGAATTTGTTTTAAACTTTCGTCTTTTCTATATGTAGCCATCAACTCTCTTAGTAATTTGTCTGCGCAATTAAGTTGATGAGAGGAAGCCATAGTGCACTCATCAACTAATAGCAGCTTGCAACTTGCAAGTATCCTACCCTCTTCAGAATTAATCTTAATCGATGAGACCGTTTCTTGGACAACGTCACCCGGAATTCCAAACAACGAATGCATAGTTCTTCCTCCATTGAGAAGGTTGGCAGCAACGCCCGTGGTTGCGGAAGGCAAAACCATTCCACCATTTCCACGAATGCAATGCATAATGGTATTATAAGTATGTGTTTTACCTGAGCCTGCAGGCCCATCCAGAAAGAAGCATTTGGCAGTTGGTGATTCATCATTTACCGAGGCGCACACCTCCACATTAATATGACAGTTGTACTTTAGGAGTAAGTATGGATTGTATGGAACAATCCACGAATTGTCTATTTCACACCCCGTTTCTGTCGTTGCAAAAATTGGAATGTCGTCAATATCTTTTCTTCTCCTGTATAATGGGTATCCATTGACATTTCCCAAGGTCATATCCTGAAACTGTTTTGGGAAACTCTTAGTGCAAACTCCGTTGTCCATACATACTGCTTTATCATTATAAGCACCACATGGGAAGTGAACCATATGTTTTAGTACACGTTCTTTTAAAATGGGAAATTTGTCATTTGGAATTTCGGCGCTAACAATGCGATCAATATTTGCTTCCGTGTTCAGCTTTGATTCTGTAGCTAGCATTAATAGAATGTGGGCATGTGGAAGCCCCCGTTTTTGGAACTCTATCACATGTATCATGGCTATGTTCTTTCCAAATAGGCCCCCTTCAATTTCTTTTAAAAGTGAATTTTTCTTAATGTTAAACACCCTTGCTACAATATCAGGTCTATCGGAGGCAGACTCAAAAGGCAAAAGATTATCCTTTATTTCTTGCCATTGTGGATTGCAAGTCATGGTCACAAACAAATCAGGTTTGCCAAATTTTGTTACAATTGCCATTGCATCTTGATATCGTTGTTGGTAATTTCTCGGACTTCCTTCAAAAGTTGATGGAAGGATAATAGCTTTCCCGGGAGTAATATCAGATTCTCCCTCAACGTGGTCAACAAACCCTTTATAATTATCAACTCTCAATTTAGGTTGATTCATGCGAAGGTAATTCAACCTATTTGCTTCCATCTTGACGTATGAGTCAACAATGTACTGCTGGGAGCGTGAAGAATAGGATTGAATTCCTCTCTAAAAGATAACCTGTGGCTATAATACTCCATCTGAGAAATACGTGTTCGAATTCCAGAACCACGTCGAGGGATGTTTACTCCCCAACCTTGTTCCCCTGCCGGAAATAGTAATGGATATGTCATTGCATCCAAATTAGGATTCAAAATGCTAATTTGTTGCTTATTTGAAGCCCATGGTTTAAACGGATTGACCTTAGGATATATAAGTATATCCCGGTTGAAAGGAGGCTCTCCATCCACATTGTCAAATACTACAGCTACCTCGGATACACGTGGTTCATTGTATTTACGTGGATCAGAATTTCGATCGTTTTTAATGGCCATTGTGATAGAATTTTCAAAACCCGGTGCAGCAGCTGCAGTTTCTTTTTCCACTTCATGAAGCATTCTGTACGATTTTGCAAATTCACTTACTTCCTGCATTACCTCTGCAATTTGGTACATTAAATTCTTATTGCACTCTTCATTTGCTGGATGCTCCATTCGTTCCCCTGTGGCTTCTTCAGGATCAAGGATATAAAGCTGTGCATACTGCCTCTGCTCCCCTTCTGCGGGGTGGAGCGTCGAAGTTCTATGATAAATCTGCCCTTGAATTTTGAAGCAGTATGGACCTGTATTTGGAAGTTTAGTTATATTTGCTCCCATTGAAGCAAACCCAAATGCATTATTGTAGGAACGAATGTGTTCTCTGAAGTTGCTTGAATATTGATGTTCCATTTTTAAAAGTTGTTCAAAAAAATTAGGATAAGGTAGCATTGGTTCTGGGATAGCCTTTCCCTTTGCACAGCATCGCCGAACTGATTTCGGATTTTTATTCGGCATCTCATCTTTAAAGTTCAACGATTGGCAATCTTGACAAAGATATGTCATCGGTCCACAATCATGCTCGGTAACTATTTCCTCATTTTCAACCCATGATTCAAGGCTCTGGCAATTATGTAATCGTGCAATACGATTTCGCTCTTGCTCTGCATGTCTTAATCTGCGTGCAGCTGCTTCTTCTTCTTGTTGATTGGTTAAGCGTTGTCGCTTTTCTAGGGTTTCTTTTTCTCGACGTGCAGTTGCTTCCTCACTGGTCTCTGCAGCTCTTTTTGCCCTTTTTGCGGCATTGAATTTATCTAGGCGAGCTCGTTTTTCCTCCTCTGTTTCATTTTTTCTTGGAGGCATTGCTTTGTGTTTAATAAAAAAGTATAATTGTTCAATTACTCTACATTAATTTTTGTTGAATTTTGATTTTGACTTGAACCTTTGCTCTTTGACCTTTATTTCTTATTAGCTGACTGGTTTTCAATAGCTCGTTGGTTTAGTTTTGTTGTTTGGGTTTGTATAGCTCATTGGCTAATATTTGCTATTTTGCCTTTATTTGCTCGTTGGCTTTTATTTGTTCGTTGGCTTTTATTTGCTCGTTTGCTTTTATTTGCTCGTTGGCTATTATTTGTTCGTTGGCTTTTATTTGCTCGTTGGCTTTTATTTGCTCGTTGGCTTTTATTTGCTCGTGGGCTTTAAGTCGCTTGTTTGCTTTAATTAGCTCGTTGGCTATTATTTTCTCTTTTGCTTTTATGGCTCGTAGGTTTTACATTCTTTGTGTCCTGCACAAAGCTGACACAACGACGGTAGTGGGGAAGGTTTTTGATGGTTGCAGTATCGAAGCAGAAGAAAACTTCAAAACAACTAACTCGAAACGCGAAGAAATGAAATTCAAACTTGCAGATTTTTCAGCAAATTCAAACAGAATGACAAAAATTATTTGATCCGCATCTTATATACCCATTGGTTGAGTTGGAATCTGAGTTGAGATCTGAGTTGAGTTTTGTGTTGAGCCGTTTTTTTCGAATTTCAACTCAATAGATTGAGTTGAGATTTGACTTGAGAATTTTTCATCGCTTTTAGCATTAATTTGAAATTGCGTTTTTTGGTTTTTCTTACTTCACCTTTCGCTTTGCTTTAAGCTGTACTCTGTTATGTAATGAAAAAATCGACTGAAACTCTACTTAAAAACCAACTCAACACCAATGTGGTAGAGTATTACAGTAGCGTGGAAGACTGTGGAAGTAATGTGGAAGACTGTGGACGTCATGTGGAAGACTGTGGACGTAATGTGGAAGACTGTGGAAGTAATGTGGAAGACTGTGGCAGTAATGTGGACGACTATAGAAATTGATTGTGCTTTCGTTCAAAAATCGTTTTGATGAACAAAGTCATTTTTGGTTTTACGAACGCATTTTGTACTGCCTTGTTTTGTTTAGCTTGCTTCGCTTTGTAAGTTGTCTTTCTTTGCCTTGTTTGACTTGGTATGGTTTGGTTTGCTTGCTTTGTTTAGAGATTTGGTTTGCCTTGGTTTGTTTTGCTTTTAGCTTTGCCTTGGTTTGTTTTGCTTTTAGCTTTGCCTTGAACATTGTCTTTCCTTGCCTTGTTTGACTTGCTTTGGGATATGCCTTGCCTTGGTTTGGTTTCCTTGGTTTGTTTAGAGATTTGCCTTGCCTTGGATTGCTTTCCCTTTGGCTTGGCCTTGGCTTGGATTTTTTGCTTTGCTTTTAGGTTTGCCTTTCCTTGCTTTGCTTTGCTTGCTTTACCGAGCTTTTATTGTTTTGCGAATGTGTAGTTTTGCTCTTCGAAAAATATGGTGGCCCTTAAAAGGGCCGTTGGTTTAATTGTTCCTTTAGTCGTGTCCGTTAGTTGCTTCCTTTTGTTTGGCCTTAGTTGTTTCCGGGTCCTAGTAGATCGTCTTCGTCGATTTCTACGTCAGCCAGTCTCATCAATCGAGCTTCGTCATTGTCATCCACTTGTCGTTGTAGCTCCATCTTTTCTCGTTCCGACTGGGCTAGCTGCTGCCTTAAACGCTCCAACTCTTGGTTCCTCCGAAATTCTTCTTGTTGGCGATTTGCTTCGCTCTGCCTTCGTTGCCTCTCGATTGCCTCCTGGTTACCAAATCCACATGTACAATAAAGATGCTCTTCCCTCTGCATCCACTGGTAACAATCGGGGCAGCGGCCCCAGCCATCGGCTCTCCATCCCAGCCTTCCATCTTGAGGAGCTCGGCACTTGAAGCAGGATTCGGGTCTCTGGTGTGCACAATCTCGGATGACCACTCCGCACGTCTGACAACTTTGGTCGTAGTTTTTTGCTGGGCGGCGGCCTGAAGCGTACGGCTCGTACCGTGAGTTTCCTCCTCGTCCTCTACGTTGATTGTACATTCTGAAGTTTTGTTTTAATTCTTCAAAACAAATCGGAATGAATGCTCGGTTGACGACAGCGTCCCTCTTATATACCCTCGCGTTGAGTTCAAATCTGAGTTGAGATCTGAGTTGAGTTTTTGAGTTGGGCCGATTTTTTTCAAACATGGCGGATTTCAACTCAATACAATGGTTTGAGATTTGAAGTGGGCCAATTCTCTTTTTAAACGCTTTGGCTTGTTATGTTTTAGCATGCATCATGTTTCGATCAGATACATACGCATTTCGGTTTAGTGAGTTGAAATTTAGTTTAGTTTAGTGAACTCAGGTTGTGGTTCATAATGCTGTAAAACATAGTGCTACAGAGCGTGGCAGTAGACAGTGGAAGTAACGTCGAAGACTGTGTAAGTAACGTGGAAGACTGTGGAAGTAACGTCGAGTAAGTAACGTCGAAGACTGTGTAAGTAACGTGGAAGACTGTGGAAGTAACGTCGAGTAAGTAACGTCGAAGACTGTGTAAGTAACTGTGGAAGACTGTGGAAGTAACGTGGAAGACTGTGGAAGTAACGTGGAAGACTGTGGAAGTAACGTGGAAGACTGTGGAAGTAACGTGGAAGACTGTGGAAGTAACGTGGAAGACTGTGGAGATGACCGTGCAAGTTATGTGGAGGATAATGAAATTAATATGAAAGTGTATAATGTTGCCTCCATATAGTTTTATATTATGCTTTAGCTTTACGTCATTTGTATTGCTTGCCTTGCTTTACTTCCTCCTGTTTTGCTTTGCTTGCTTCTCTTTGCTTTGAGCCTTGCTTTGCTGTGCTTGCTTTGGTTTATATCTTTACTGTGTGCAACATTATTCTATCAGGCACGTCCGCACTATAGTTGGTTGAGTTGAAATCCGCCATCTTGAAAAAAAATCGGAAACTCAACTCAAATCTCAACTCAGATTCCAACTCAGCCGGTAGGTATAAAAGAGCTGCATCACAATCAATTGGTCATTATTTTGATTGAATTCTTCATCGAGCATCAAAATGGAAAATCAAAAGTGTAACTTTTGTAACAACCTCTTCAAGGATCTTCCTCACGCTGGAATCTTTGTCAACGGGCCTACTGGACTTCCAGGACGACTGCCTCAGCTTCGGAAGACACTGGAGAATTTGGGAGAGGGGTGTCCGCATCTGATGTGTGGACGTTGCCTTGTGAAGACGCGCCAGTGGTCCTGGACCTGCCCACAATGCTGCATCCCATTCTTCCCTTTTGTGCTGCCTCCGACGGACATCTCTGAGGACGTCAGCGAAAGAAAGAAGAGGAAGGAGTGCAGCAAGTGTGGAAAGTTCGTCCAGTCGTTGAACCTCGCTAGGCACATGAAGACACACAAAAAGAAGAAGACAAAGTGTGGTTTTACATTGTGCTCCTACGAAACCAACCGACCTGATGCCTTGAAGCGGCATAAAAAGGTGATGGATCACTAAGCTGCTGACACCTTTGGACGCGAATGGACCTCTTCTACCCACAGCCCTCTCATTTGGAACACTTTTAAACCAACGGCCCTTTTAAGGGCCACCACATTTTACGAAGAGCAAAAGCAAAGCGTAGTATTTGCTAATACTACCTTTTTAATTTCGTTCGTTGCTAGTTGCTAATGTAACAGTTGAGCAAACAAACACGAAGCAGGCATGAATGAAATAGTAAAATGAAGCAAAATATAGTAAAATATTTTTGTGAATCAAAAAGGAATCCACGCGCAGGTTATCTTTTATGTAATGATACAAAAATTACAAAGAGGAAAAATGGAGATTTTTTGACGTCTTACGTGTTTGTAATATAAATAGGTAATGTGCAATGGCAATGGTAGGTAATACGACAAAATCATGAACACTTTTCTTGGTGTCGTGAAATATGTAAGGAAATGTAAAGGTAAAGTTTATCACAGTGTAAATTGCAATTTGCAATAACAGCAGCAACGGCAATGTTTCATTTCTTGAATGTAACAAAAAATGAAGTTGGACTTACGACTTCTTTACTTTCTTTAACCTTATCCTACTGCATTCATTCGGTAATTCTCATCCTCATGCGGCAGAATTTATAAACTTCTTGATTGCGTTACAATGCATGCACACAAAGAAGAAGAGAAAATAGCGTTATTTTTACAGCAAGACAATGATATGCATTATACTGAATTTGACCAGAAATACTCGTATTTGTAAGTTTAATGATAAGTATTTAATACCTACATTAATATCTTGGACGCATCATCCAAGAGTTTCTTTCTTTGCAATTATGTACCTTACTTTACCTTGCTTACCACAAAGATTCTATTCTATTGCCCTCTCTCTGTATAGTAGAAACGCGATCACAGTATATTTTAACATGATCATCAAATATCCACTTATTAATACCACACAAAAGAAGACGCGAAGAGATTTAACTTACTACTACGGATGGCTGGCAAGTTGCAAGTTGCAAGGTGTATTCGAGCATCGGTAACGTGGCTATTTAATGCGAGTTATGTTGGTGCTTGCTTGCTAATGCTTATCTTTTTTCCCTTGAGTAACTCAACTTGAGTCCTGTTCTTTCTGCTCATTTCATTTCATTGCCAGTCACAGTGCCGCACGGGATCTTCTTCATTGTTTGCTATTTCTAATATATTGCATGGTGTGGTGACTGACATGACTGGCTGTGGTGTATCGTATTGTTCGCATCAGTTAAATAAGCATTATACAAGCCATTCTAAACATACACTTTACATGATATTTAAAAGCTCAGCTTTATAATGCTGATTTTTTTCTTTTGTTCCACTCTGCTGTGTATTAGACTCGTAACTCGAAATATCGAAGCTCAACATATGAAGGAAAGCAGCACTTTAATATTGAGCCATGGCATATCTCTTCATGTCATAGTCATAACTTTTCAACAATCACATTACCACTACTACAAGAGTGGATTCATATTATAATATGATATTTTGCATCCCTTTCAGTCAGTGCAGGCAGTGCAACAAACTTACCATACACTGACACTGCAGCAGTGTACTTTTTCCTCACTTTTTGTCGATATTAAACCACTCTCTGGCTTTTAGTTTTTAGCTGTCTCCTCAACAGTTTCTCATTTCGTTCCATATATCCATCCACTTTCCGTTTCCACTACCTCTCTTTACCTCTTTTTCTTTATTCCTCTTTCTTGCTTTACTGCTTTAATGCTGTTTGTATGGTGGTGAGGCAGGAAAAAGAAGCACAAAAGTGATACAAGAACGCTTCGAACTTCGAACGGAGTCCAATACAGATTCTGAACAGAAAATGAATTACATGTATGAAATGAAATGAAAAGCTGAAGCCTGGCAAGTACAACCTGAACATAGGCCACACACACAGGCCAGTGTGTTACGTTACAGCAATAGCTGTAAGGCTGTAAGGAAGCAACATGAAAATTCCTATTAACTAAAACGCAATGCCAATGTCTGCCGATGATGCTTTTTTTCTTTTTCAAGTGAACTTCCATATCTGTAAGTTTAACTGTGACTCTATCCCTTGTTCACAAGAGCTACCTACTTGTTCAGGAGAAAAGAGTCAAAGAGCTAAAATGTACGAAGGAGCGAGCGATATGCAAGCGTAGCAAAAGCAGAAAGCTCTGACTCTCAGAGTCTCTTCTTCTGCAATACTCGGTTTCTTTCTCAGAACAGAATGCCTTTTTGGCAATAATCAGCGCAAACCACCCTGAAAGAACAAGCCAAAACAGCCAATTAATTTTCTTTTTTAGAATTATTATATTATAATATTTAATAGAATTAAGTAGCTAAACAAATTTAATATACTTACATACATACATTCATACAGTAAAAGTATCTTCTTATATAATAAACTCATTTATTATCATTATCATCACGAGCAGCAAATTATTCACCATTTATAATATACTCTTTTCCCCAAAAGTACGTAATGTAATGTACCGCTAGCAGCAGCATCAGTAGAGCACTGCAGCCACAAAAGTTAATGAAATTGCAAAAACGTCGACTTTGCTTATCAATCAGAGTATCAAGCAAAGAGTAAATCCTAATCTTCGTCTTCTTTGTCAACGTCAACGGTTATTTTTTATACCCGCAGAGAAGACGACCCAGGCATAGTGGAACAAGTGAAGAACTGTTGATTGACGAGGCAGGGGAAAGAAGGAAGATTGAAAAGAAACCAGTGAAAATTTATTTAATTTTAATTGTGTCCACGTCTTGTCTAAAATAGCTTTCTGTGAATAAAACGCAAAAGGAAGCCAGTGCAGTGGCGTCCAATCTAACTAATTTAGTTACGCATCATCAAATCACTATTCCATGCTACACCTTCCCACCATCCACAACGTTCAACTAAACATGTGAGTCATCAAAACTCTTTCGTTTCATTTCTCTTTCTTCTCAAACATAAATTGTATTGTATTCTTCGATAATATTGACCAAGAAAACAAAATTAATTTGCATAAAACAAGTGAACCGCTACTGCGCCACTGTTGCAACGTTGCAAGCTCCAGAGCTCGAGGAGCGTTTTTATCAACAATTAAGTCGTATTTGTCGAAAAAGTCCTCGGCTAAAGATGCTCAACTTCTTCCCTCCAAACCTGAGAATTTGTTCTTTAAAATTGTAATTTTTTAAACCGTTTTAACTGCATTAGACTGGGTCATTGCATTCTTGTTCTGGATGTTGTTTCATTTCAACTTTCAAGTCAAGCGGGAAGATTTTGTCATTTGCTAGAACCAGTGGTGGTTCACATGTTTTGTGTTTAACTTAACAATAAAGGTAATGGGAGTTAAAAGTTAAAATCGTAATCCTTTAATCGGTTCGTTCTTTGTCTTAATTTACTCTAGGTGCACGGAGAGTTTTTAAGAGAAGATTCACGCACTCTTCACTTGGAAAACAGTTGTCAGTTATTGTTTACGTTACGTTAAAATTGAAATCGTCGTGTGTGAACTTTGGTGGTGGTGTGTACGTTCTTTTTTACCAATAACAAGTAAATAGTAAACAGTTCCTTGTCCTTTGTGTTTTGATTACATACATCAAACAACACTCGTCAGAATTAAAAATTAAATTGGAAACAAAGCCATTACTAGCTCCATCGAATTACTGTTAAGTTGGGGAAACGTAAAGGGAATTGGAGGATCTTTTTGGAGTAGACCACAACCAACGGATATTTACCTTCTCTAAAAAAGAAAAGCTTTTTGGAGAGTGATTTGAAACACTTTCAAAGACTTTGCTCTACGATAAAATTAAACATCAGAATTAAATTTTCGATTCTTCTCAGTCAAGTCATCCCGTGCGAACTTACCGTGTAAATCATACTTTTAATTCGCTCATTTTTAATATTAATGCTTTTTAATATTTTTTATTTTTTCAATTCTCAATGCTGAATGTGTGCATCTGCATAGAATTTGTATGGCATAAACACCACAATAATATGCAAAAAAAAAACATATTTCATGACTTTAAAACTAAATACATTGTAAAAATGTGTTTCTAGTTATACGGGGGGTTCGTGTGGGTGTGTTCAGAACTACAAAGTCTAAATGGTGAAGATTAGACAGGATGTCGGGAACTTCGGGGACACAGTCCACCAAAGGGGAAACAACCTCAAGCAAATCCTCCAAATCGGGCTACGACCACTTAGATATTAACAAACTTTACAAGGTAAAAGTAAAAATCAAATGAATTAAGCGTCAATTATTTGTACTTGATATTTAGGACACTTGAGGCTGATTTGTTAAATGATATATATAATAGGGTAAAACAACCGAGCCGGTGGCCAAAACAATAACTCAAAAACATGGCATGCAAACGTTGGGTAAGGCTCCTCCAGCTCGACGAGGTGGAGCCGTGAAATCGGAAACCTCTAACAGTGACGTAGCAAATTCATCTGCTCCTACACAACAACCTTCTTCATTACCACCAAATATCGGACAGACACCATTACATCCACCAGGATGGCCGAATACAACATTACCTCACCCTCAAGGTCCACCCTCCCCTCATGCGCCGAGTGTACCCACAACAGGTCCTCCTATGCACGTAAGCTTCTAGGAAATAGTTTTGTCCTAGGTGTATTATTTGTTTTCCAATTGATAATAAAAACACGCTGAATTTGAATAAAGGACAAAAATTGGAGTGGCGGACCCGACAGAAAAGGGAACTTCCAATCAGCAGCGGCACACGACTCAATACAACAGAGGTTTGCACAGGAGTTTCCAAGCTTAGATTCTGGTGGAGACACAGGGAAAGGTTCAAATGCCAATGCCGGCGGCCCACTATCATCCACACCTGGTCACCCTCAGATGTCGAAAAACAACCAGGACAATCAGTATGGACCAGGTAAGAAGTGTAATAATATTAAACCCCATTCTGTAATTTAACTCATTTCATAAGCTTTACTGATAACAAAAATCTTCTCTTTTTTTTCAGGACCGATACTAAGGCCACAGAGTATGTACTATTTCCCATACAATCGCTTTATCGTGCAAATTGAAATTGAAATGATGAAGTTTTAAGCATAGTTTAAACTTTGAT
The DNA here is from genome assembly GCA_021029165.1 of Cyphoderus albinus. Classification (NCBI taxonomy): domain Eukaryota; kingdom Metazoa; phylum Arthropoda; class Collembola; order Entomobryomorpha; family Paronellidae; genus Cyphoderus; species Cyphoderus albinus. The sequence continues at coordinate 25,220 of VYYJ01001053.1, read as the reverse complement.
GACATTTAACTACCCACCTTACTGATTATTTTATTTAGAGTCAGAACGTTTATATTACTTTAAGTCTTTGGATTCTTAGTATAAACTTGTGTGCTTTTGTGGTTTTTAGCCGAAGGGAGCTGGACCCAGGGGGGAGGAAGAGGTATGCCACGACCTCCTGGCCCACCTCCACCATCTGGTGCACAGACGAGGGATTTCGGTCCAGGTAAAACGTTTACTACAATTACAATATTAGCCAATATTGTAATTCATTCATTATCATTCATTTTTCATCAATTGACGTCGATTTCTTTCTTTTTTCTCATAGAACGTCAGAATCTGGGGGGCCCGACACCGCCACCAATGTCAGGTTAACCATCATAACTATAATAAAAACTTTATTCCTTACAACATTCCTTTATTTAACAAGTGTACATATATAAAAGAGTTTTAAATGGCAGTTTCTTACCTGAACTATGAACATGGCGTAAACGTAAAAGTGTAACAGTTTTTTTTGTTCAAATATTTACAGTGGGCCAGGGAGGCCATCCTCCACCACCGTTAGGAGCTTTTCCTATGCAATTTCCTCCACGTCCACCCTACGTAAGAATATGATAATATATTTTAAGAAATTGAGGGGTGAGGGGATTTGATTCCCTTTTAATGATGCTTTATAATACATAGTGTTTCACATTGATGACTTATTATATCACCCACTATATCTGAAAACAAGTTTTGATGTTTATAAGTATGAAAGGTACATAATATGTTATATGAATTGAATCATATCATAACAATATTCATTATCATTTCAGATGTATCCGAATGCAGGGCCACCCCCTGGTCCAGGAAACTTTTATCCACCAGGCCCACGTTATGGAATGCCAATACCACCTGGCGCTCCGCCACCTGGGCATCCAGAAGGACCAGGTCCAAGAGAGCCCGGTCGCGGTATGCGTGGGCCACCACCTCATCAACAGATGCGCCCTGCATCCCACTTTACTTCAAAACCAATAATAAAGCAAGAAGAATTAGAGAGAATGGATGAGTTAGGCGCACAGGATGGTGAGTATTTAAGTGTTGAATGGCGGAAGTTGCTTGCATTTGTCAACAGACAGAGTTGTCAGCGACAAAGTTCGTTGTCACTCCAAACCAAACATAATTTCGGAGCATCTTGTAGGTGGCTTGATATACTCTCTGCTACTCTAATTTCAATAATCCGGTCTCAGGCTTAACTAATAAAAGTAAACTTGTTAGATAGAACGACCAATTAGAGTTCTGGATAAACGCGAGCAACCGCAACTTGTACATTACATTATTGATTGGTATATCCGTATGATAACAAATCTGATGTTGGGTTTTTGTATTTCTATTTTTTGTGTTAGGTGGTTGGGCAACCGTTCAGGATGATATTGACTATAACAAAAAGATAAACTTTGATGACGATGATGGGGAAGATAAGGGAAAGGAAAATTCTGGTAGAGGTGGTCAGTCTAAAAGTGAAAGAGTGACGCCTAGACAGCAGGATTCGTCAGATAAACGTGAAGACGACAGAGATGTGCGTCGTCCTGTGAAAATTTTAGAACGACAACAACCACCTCCTATGAACGACAGAAATGAGCGTGATCAACGTGACAGGGACTCACGTTTTGAACCTGAAAGGGAATCTACCAGGTACGATTACGAAAATGAAGATGACTGGAAGAGAAAGCCAGCCCCCGGATTTGAACAAAAAGAACGTGGTGATAGAGACAGAGGTCAGGCGAGAGGAAGGATGCGAGAGGAGGATTCCTGGAGAAGGTACTAAATAGTTACGCTTTGGTTTCAGTTTGTAAATATCATTACAGAGTAGTTCCAATTAACAAAGTTTTATTCCTATGTTCAGCGGAGGAAGCAATAATAGATTTGAGGAGGATCCTAGGGCGAAAAAAGGTCCTGCTCCTGCATCCAGAATGGACCCACGCGGACCTCCAGATTTTGCTGGAAAACAGTTTCCAAGCAATTTACCTCCAAGGCTGCAACGCCAGCAGCACCAGCAACCCCAAGTATTTCCCCAGTCGGCTAATCAAAGAAAAACCCCTAGCCCCGTACCTACATCGGGAAGTGGCAATGGTAAGTGCTTTTACCGTATTAATGAATACTACTCGCTCCTTTATATAAATGATGTATCGTCCAGCTTAGCAAGTTCTATGATGAAGTTTAATCACCCACCTTGTCTGAACTTTTATCAATGAGAATCGCCTTCTTTATTTGTAGCATTTATCTGCAACTTGAATTTATAATAACTCTACTGTTTCAGCTGTGAATAAGGATCGTGACTTCCGAGACCGAGACAGGGATTGGGAAAGAGAACGAGAGAGGGAAAGGCCAACGTACAAGATCCTGGAAAGAAATCGCGGAGATAGTGAATCTAGCAAAGACAGTAACAGGGATCTGCGAGACAGGAGGTTTGGCAATTCAAATGATAATGATTCAGCTTCCGGAAGGTAAAAAGTTTTAGTCGAAATGAAAATTATTTCTTACTAAAACAATAAAATTCACATTTTCATTACACGGGAAACATCATTTCATTGTGTGAATAGGTTACGAGACAAAGATTCTACTAAACGTTTGTCCTCCGACTCCGGAAGAGGAAAAGATGACGATGACACCAAAATGTCTCCAAAAGATAAAGGAGATCAGGACTCAACTGATAATTATCACTCAGAAAGAAAACAAGAAGATTCAAAACTATCATTTAGATCAAAGCCTCCTTTCACATCGTCTTGGGCTGATGAAGTCGAAAACGAGGAGTACAGCATGAGAGATGACGACGATGGAAGAAAGGGACACCGTGAAACCATGACTTCCCACATGAAGAGGGACCAGGTGTATCCCGAGGAAAGGAGGCCATGGGAAAACACTGTCCCGAGAAGAGTTATCATCCAACAAACAAAAGTTGAAAATATGAGAAGTGATGTCAAGGTTAGTTCGCAGTTGTATGGAAAGCGATTACAATGTTCAAGGAAGATTTACATGGGTGCATTAATATTTTCTTTCGTGTTTTAAAATTATTTAGCCCGAGCCAGTACCCGAGCCTAAACCAGAACCAGTTAAAATAGAGAAACCAGTTGAGAAAGTAAAGTCTTCAGCTTGGGGCGACAGAGACTCAAACAGAGAGAAAGGTAAACCAGACGACATTAACCAGAAAGATGGTAGCCCGCAAAAAGAAAATGAGCGAGACTCAGCAGAAAAAGATGTTCACAAAGGACTTAAATCTGAATCTGGAGCTGGTGACATGAAGTCTGAATCCAGTAAGGATACCGAAAATGACAAATCTCATGGAGGATTAGAGAGAAAAGGCAGCAGGGAGAAGATTGATAGGGACAGGCATTTTGATCGATTTGGTGGCGGAGGGCGGTTTGATGATAGGCGACAAGATAAAGATAGAACAGATAACCGCAATAATAACTTGCGAGACAACAGACCTAAACCTAGAAGGATGGACAGCTATGAATCCAAACGTGATAATCGTACACCTGACAGAGATCAATACAGTAACTCGAATCGCAATAATAATGAAGGCATTGGCAGTTCCTCGATGGGAGGGAGAAATTCTCAGGAAAAGGAACGCGATCAAGACAAGTCGAAACCTATGATTGAAAAAAGTAAGAGTGGTGATAAACTGGATTCACTGAAGGAAGGTAAAACGTCCGATAAGGATAAGGAAGACTTCCGAAGAGATAGAGACGTTGAAAAAGATAAGGACTACGACAGGTCTGGCAGGAACGACCGCGATGACTTTGATAATCAAAGGGATGGCAGAGGTCAGAGGGGTGGAAGAGGGAAAGAACGAGGCGGATACGGAGTTTACCAGCCAAGGTACGTTGAATAAAGATTTTGCACATTATAAACTAAAATGTGTTGTAACATTTTTTTGCAAAAGTTATTTACTTATTATTTTCAGAGGTGGTAGTCATTCCTGGGGTAACGAACCCAAAAGTCGTAGAGGTCGAGGAAACGCAAGGGACTTTTACGACAATAAACCGAGAAGAATGGAGTCGGAGAAAGATGAGAAGCCTTTTAACAAAGAAGATCAGCGACAAAATGAGTCGGATGGAAAAGATAAAAGTCAAGACAAATTGTCAGATTTGTCAAACAAAGGCTCTGCAGAAGACTTAGGAAACAAGAAGAAAGAAAAAGACTCCACGAGTCAAGGTTCTGACAAAAAAGGAAATAAATCTCAGAGTCCTGGTACGGCTAGAAGGAACGTAAGAGGTGGTGCCCGATTGCAAGGATATGGTCCACCATCAGACAAGACTCCTTTCTCAAGTAATCAGACTCACAAGGATGATGAAGGCAGAGATAAACCCGTCGAGTCTCAGATGAACACGAAGCCGGCGCCAGTGCCTCTGATGGCATTAGGTGACATTTCTCCCCCCAACTTGCAGTCAAAATCCAGACACCACGGAGATGTACGTGGAGGAAGGGACAATGGAGGAGGAAGAGGTGGGCGTGGAGTTCCACCACGAATGCAGAGAGATGATTATTCATTCCGTGATGCGCGAGGAGGGGGAGGATCGAACAAACGAGGTGGTAGAAGCGGCGATGCAAAACCATTGATGAGTATTAACTCAAACGAATTAGAAGGGAATGAGTGGGAAAGTGAGTCAGAAAGCGGAGATGAGGATTCGAAGAGATCCAGCCAACAATCTCGAAAGGAAGGGTAAGTGTTTTTCGCTGAATTCCTAATGGCTGCTGTAGAATAGTTGGAAATATATAGTGCTATTAACAGCTTGATAATTAAGAGAAGAAGCCGGTCGCTTTGCCGGTTTCAATGGCCCACACTAAAATAAATAATTGCTTTTCACTTAATTTTTAGTTTTAGTACTTATTATATTTACTTAAATCTAATTTTCTATTGTAACTCATCCTGATACAAAACATTTGTTTCTCTTGCTTCTTATTTATTAGAGTTGCTAATAAATCTGGGTCTGACAAATTTCGGCAATCGCAGAATGTAAATAGAACTGGTTCAGTTAAGTCTGGCCTAACTGCAAAAGAGTCCGGCTCTAACACTTTTAACCACACTCAAGACGCTGCTAACAATAACAAGGGAAAGGGAAACACGACTGACACGGGAAGAGGCGCAGCTTCTAATTTTGAGATTGATTGTTACAGTGGTCACCAAACAAATCAGGATGTTTTGCAACATGGTGGCGCAAATGACAACTCTGAGAATGTCGACGGTGATGGTAGTGGCTTCCAGAAGAAGAACACGGCTGCATCAAAGTCGTCGTCCGACAAATCTGTGAGTAGGTCAGATGCTGGACAGAAAGGTGGTCGACAGGATTCGAAGCCGTCAAAGGACAGAAGAATTAAGAACCCACCTTATGACCCTCGACCGAATTCGAGTAAGTATCCGATTAATGGAAAAAAAAAACCTTGAGAGTTTTGTCGTCTAAATTTATTTCTACATTTTACTGCTTTAGAACAACAAAATCAACCTTCAGTAGGTAGTGTCGGAAATTGGGATAAGAGTATGGCTTCAGCTCAACAGTCGAAGGACAACACTTCTCAGCAGAGCTCGCAGCCCAATAACTCGACTCCTGTTTTGGACAGCAAAGAAGTCCAAGATGCGAAACCAGCGAATACCACTAGCGTGCATTCTTCCTCTGCAGTTCCCAACCCTTCCATCTTAGACAACACAGGAAGCGGACCCTTGAAAACTATGATATTTGAAAATACTAACTTTAAAAGCATAACCAGCAACAACTCCAAAGTAGCGAAACCGATCGAACCCAAAAAAGAAAGTGGCTTATCATCCAATATAGACTTGGGAAAAGACTTGCAGCAACTTAGTTTCGGAAAGGTAAACGATTTTATATTTGATTATTTTGATGTTTGTGGCAATCAGGGAGTGTAGTTCGAGATTCCACAATGTTGAATTATTTTGTATAGGTGGTGGGTGAAGAAACCAGTGAAATTAACTTCACTTCCTTCAATGATAATACATCTGTTGCCTCAAATGTATCTCAGTCTCAGACCGTATCAAGTCAACCATCATCCAAGACCATGCCGATCGGACAGAATCGTTCTTTTTCATCTCATCAGCCCTCTCCAATTAGTCCACAAGCCGCCGACTTGAACGAGAAGGTGCAGGCCGTGAAACGCATTTGGGAAATGCCGTCCATGCCTGCGGTGGCTGAACAAAACTCAGTTTGTGGATCTGAAGACAACTCTTTCCATGGTTTTGGTTCGGATTCTTACAAAGGATCTGATTCTTCTGGCCGGGAATTCAGGTATTTCCAATTTCCAATTTTTGCAAGTATTAAGTACTGTATAACCAGTAAGGCGGAATAAAATATCGGCAATGATTTATTTATGTAGCACTTCCCTTCAACAACCGACTAGTGGATATGCACCTGGCAGCTCCCCAGCGCTGTCTGCTATCTCTAAACCAGAATCGAGTTCGAGTCCAACTTCGTCAAATTTGAGAATAGTACGTTAATCCCATCTTGATCTTCATTTCGAATTAATAAATGAGATATTCCGTTATCGTTTTCGTATTTATAACAGCACAAATCAATTTTGCAGGCGAAGTCGCAGCAACAGAACAGTCTGGACAATCAAGGGCAAAGTGGTATCTCATCATCTTTTGGATTTACCATGGCTGCTCAAGGCTCAAATGCCTTCAGCAGCATGCCGGCTGTCCCATCCCCTCCTAGCGTAATGTACGGAACATCACAAACCCTTCACGCTGCAGCTCCTCCAAGTGGCATGTATCAGACGTTTCCACATGTTGATGCACCTCAAGTAATGGGTGCCACTGGTCGCGCCCAATATCAACAGTATCCTACCCAAGCTGCTACAAGCGGTCATTATGGGTTATTTTTATCTACCCCGATGGACTATCAATCCATGTCGTCGTATCAGCATCAGCAGGGAAACCAAGGACCTCCTGGACAGGCACCAAGTCAAAGTTCTAGAATATCACCAGGTCCAATGACCACAACTGGCGGTGGCAATTCACAGGGAGTGATTATCAGCTCTGCGAATTCCATTATGAATATGAAACAACAATCGGCAACCGGCTCACACCCAAGTATCCCGCATCAAGTAGTTCCTGGAACGCAGCAAGGATACTCACAGCTCAGCCATCATCATCCTGCTGCTGCGTTATCACATCCACAACACCATATTGGAGCTGTGGGACCGGCGAAGGGAGGATATTCTCAAAGTGGAATCGCAACACCTTCTCAGGTAGCTTAATGAATAAAACATCCTAAATTATTTGTACTCAAGTATTGAACTGATGAACCGTGAAACATAGTTTCTACATTGATGACATTTAACTACCCACCTTACTGATCCATTTAAAAAAATGAGTACTCCGCATTACAGAAATGTTCCACCAACTTAACCTTTTTCCAATATATTGTTGCAGGCTCCAGTTTTTATACCGTTTGATCCCAGCCAACAGTCGGTGATAAACATTGGTCAGAATTTCTTATCGTCTGCCATGAGAAGTGGACCACCGGGTGGACCTCCTCCCCCCGCCACGCCTCCGGTGCAAGCACTTCAGGCCTCTTCAACGTATTATTCTGGTTCTTCTGGGAATCAGAGCGGAGTCTATCCGACAGGGTCGAACCAACAAGGCAGTTTGCAACAGTTGCATGTCGCGGTAAACCCTGGATTGCCTGGGCTACACAATGCGAATCCTCAGTACGGACTACAGTACCCCACTCACCTTCAAGGATTTAACCAACAGGTTAGAGTGAGTTTTTTTTACGGTTGGGTCATTACTGGAATTTCAAGTCTGAATTCGTTTTTTTTTTGTCTTTTAGGCTGCAGCAAGCACAGTTTCTGCTCTTAATCTGAGCAGCCAATTAATTCGAAACCAAGCTCCCGGTTCTCACTCTTTTATGAAGCAACCGGGACTTGATTTGGTTCAACAGGCACAAATTAAATCGACACATGACCCGATGATGAATCAAAACACGTGGAATTCTGCAGGATTCTCGATGAATCAATCATTTCATGGAGCGAACAAGACAGGAGCGAACCAAGATAGAAATGCTGGAAATAATATAGGAAGTCAACGAAAGGGCAATAGTCACACTGGAAATGTTGGTAACATGAAATATATGTCAAACCAAGGACCAGGTGGCTACTCTGGGCAGGTATTTAAGCAGATTCCTACAGATAATAGTGGTACTCGCCACAGCAAACTGAAGGAGTACAATCATTAAATTGTATTTTGCCCATTAATTTCTTGGAAGACGACCATTTGTAACAGGCAATTGTACTCCTTGACGCTTATATTTGCTTTGGCGAGTCGTTAATTCTGACAGAAAAATAAAAAACTATATTGTTCAATCTTAAGTGTGTATCCTAATAATTTCTATTCTTGATTTTTTTTGGTAGGTCCAGTAATTCAAGAAACGTTGTAGTGCAGCATTTGACGTAGGACTGGACAAGACTTACGAATGAACGAAGCAGGTTGTAATTAAATGCCAGCCGTTTAGGCAGATGTAATTAATGTACTGCTTGGCTTCAGCTACCATAAAATATGTTTCAGTATGAATTTAGAAATATCCTCCGTGGGCCCTTGTCCCATTTAAAAGGTTACTTCACACTTTACATTCATTGAATATCTTAAGACAGGGATTTTCCAAGGGAGACGAATCTTCGATGTAAAATTAACTGGCCGCTTTAATATACTTATCCCGTTGGATCTCAATCCCATGTCTGTTAGCAGTTAGACTAAGGAGGTATAGGATCAGTAGGATCTAAATCCGATGAACTCCCTTTCTAATAATAATTATATTTAATACTTATATACAGTACAGCGTGTCAAGCTTAAAAGAAATAAAAAATCACAACTCCGAATCGTTTTGTATACTTACTACTAACTAACTTGAGCGAATGGATAAGTAATTTACACTGAGACTTTAGTAAAAGATTCAGAATTAGTGACAATGTTCCAGTTTACATTGTTGTTTAGCACACAGAAACAGGATAACTTGGAATTTTAAACTTGTGTGCTATAGAAAGCTTGTCTATACGATTACAAATAACGATTTAGAAACTTGGTATGATTTTGATCATTTTGATATTGAACACTTTAAAACTATTAAACACAGAAACTACGCTACATAGATTTTAAAAAGTTTCCAAAAACAGGCAAAGTGTCCTAAGGAAAAAATAAATGATGCCAGAACAGCACCTTTGTTATAGTGTGCATGTCCATTGTTTGTGACTATTAATATTTGTCATCTTGTGGTCTTGTACAAAAATCTAGAAAGAAAACGAGATGTTTTCAATAAAAAACTTGCCCATGATATGTCATGCCACTTGTACAAGGCCATGTCGTGAAACTTTCACATCCCCTTCCCCCACAGGCTCTTACAATGATTTTTATCATTTCTATTCTCTTATGATGAAATAAGTATTTCTCCTACAGCCGCCGCAAGTAAACTAAACATGGAATGAGTTAAACTGTCTGTCGCGTAAATGTATACACAAAAACACACTGATGAAATGTGTGAGGTAACATTTAATTGTTCAGGAAAGAAAAGGAGAACTGGCCCCGTCGAATTATGATTGAACCCCACTGAATCCCAACTCCACTGTAGCCACTCACCGTATGTCATGTGACCCTCCACGATTCCACTCCAATTCCCACTTAACAAACTATTCTAAACGAATTGTCAGTCTTTGTAGGTGACACAAAAGATTACACAAGCAATGAATAACATTTAATGATAGCTTTACTATTTACAAGTGAACAAAACTGTTGCAGACTTTGTTAGTAAGTACTACTTGAAAAGAATGTTGTATAAAATAATAATTCATATTATTATTATCATTATTATTATTATTCATGAAATAAAATGTAAGATGGTTGTAAGTATAAATTTATCATGTCCTCCTGACATTGCGGTCAGTGGTGAGCTATGATTTAGTTTCTTTCTCAGCACTGTTTTTAATTTCCTGGTGTTTAAAGACAGTGCATTACTTGCCCAAAGTACACGGATACCTGTTTTGAACAAGGATCCCGAATTTCCCAACATCGTTTAATTTATGAGAAAAAGGTTTGGGTCTGTCTGTTTTTAGTTTTTATTACAAAGAAGTTAAAAGCGTTTATATGAATTTACCGAAAGAAAACTTGAGTTGTAAAAAATAAAATGTACTCAACTTAATTAAAAAGGGATCAGTATATAAAGAAGAGGAAGGAAAGAAAAACTTGCAAACTTTTTTTGCAATCTCCCGAACTCTCGATTTGAAGGGGAAGGTCGGAGGGGTTGCGATTAATTCAAGTAAAACTTTATTATGATTATTATTAATTCTTAATTAAATACATCTAGTGTAAAAGTCATTCTACATTGAAAAAAATTGAATAATAAAAACGTTACTTCTTCACTAAAAAAATTAGACGCGTTTCTAAACTCCACCTTCCATACATAAAAAAGTAATTTTCATACACGCAGAGTGTTTCCATAAGCTATAAGAAGCCGCAGCTAGACATTGAGAGTAATACGTGTATGAAGTTCTATGGCGGGGAATTTAAAAATTTGAAATCGACAGAGCGTCGCATCGTCAATTTTTACGCATCCTCATCTTCTGGCAAATGAAAAATGTCGCTCGTGGTAGAAAAGCATTTTCCTGTGATAGCAGCTCAAAGTGAAGCAACGGTTTATCTTACCGAACGTTGAAACTTGATTGATAATCACAATTTTAATTTCGCTATGGTTATAACCGTCAGTTAAACTATCGTCGAGTTAAGTGTTTTTCTTTGGAAAACTCAATTGTTTCTTGTTCTTGTTGGAGAAAGGTTTGCAATTGGAACGAGTAAAAGTTTGTTTTGCAATTTGCAACTTCTGAAAAGGCATTATCATAGAAACGAATTTGGTAGTGGGTTTGACCCCAACCGATCAGATTTTAAGTAAAAAGTTAGGATCCATTCCAGAGGTTAGTTTAGAAAAAATTTAAATCAAGAAGTGACTAACCATGGACACACCAGAAGCGAGGTGTATCGATGATGGCGAATGCCCGAAAATCCTGGACCATGATGTGCGCCGCGTAAGCTTTAGAGAATTCAAGTTTTTAGAGACCCCTACTCCATCCACCGTTGTTGGTGCTCTTTCGCCTTCGCGTCTAACTGAGAGTTTCGGAGATGACGATTTGGATGCCTCCCGGTTCAAGTCGGTGTGTGACAGCGACTATGCGACGCCCAAGGTCAAGTCAAGTGGTTTCCAGGATCAACCAGTTCGCAGGCGTCTCTTTTCCCCGATGTCCGAAAATGTCCCAGAGAGTCGTGATCAGTCTGAGAAGAACCCGTCCAAGGAATCTGAACCAATTGTAAGCGCGACCATCCTTCCGGAACCTACAAAACAACAGGAGACGACGGTTCAAGTTAAGGATAAGGAGGAGACTACTTCCCTTGGTATACCGGAAGTGAACGCGAAAACAAGTTATCTTGGATATCGGAGAATTAACGAAGGTAAATCTGACACATTTTTTAATTTTGTCTCGTCATTAGTGTTCTTGATGTGCAAAGTTGTTGAATCATCCATTAGAATCCTTAATCTGATATCCAAAAACCATCAAAATCTTCATTCATTCATAATCATTATTACAGCATTAAATACATGCTTACATATAGAGTAGAGTAGGGAAAGATGGAAATTTTGCATGGAACATTCATTAAAACATTACATATAGATAGACAATGGTCACGCTCAATCTCGCTTTTCATCGCACACATTCATTTTCACTTTCGATTATAATACTTTAATCTATAGCGTACACCATTCTTATGAATCACAACTACTATATAATATTTCTTCTTACTAATAATGATGAATATTCGGAACACTGTTAACGAACATGAACATTATTTCTCTTGTCGTCCTTCCTTCCTTCCTCATTTATAACCTCGAGTCAGAGTCAGTCCAAAAGACAAATAATCATTATTAGAACAAGAGCATGAACACGGAAAATGAAAGCACTGCAATGTAATTCCGTTCAGTGCCTGAGGAGGGTTGTTCACTCCTCGACCATTTTTCTTCTCACCCTATCATCGAGTCAGGTAGAAACAGAAAGTCACACGTAAGAACAGCAGGAGCATCATGGCATCACTTCGTACCTGCTACGACGTGTGGACGAGGAGGAAGTTGGAAAAAGTAATTTGCCGAGATTGGCACGAGCAGGTACCGTCCAGAGACAGGCCGAAGAAGAAAGAGGAGAAAAGGCAGGTGCTTTCTGGCTAAGGGAAGGGAACGAGATAAATGAAAGGAGAAAGAAAAGAAAATGGTCGAAAGTTCTTCACCTCGACTTTTTTCATTCACTACCACCACGAGTTATGCGATGCGGTGGTTCTAGTTCTACCTAGTGGAACATTGTGTATCTAATTTTTTGGTGATGTAGTGATGTGATGATGGTTTTTATAATGGAAAAAATATTTTTTATTAAACATTCGCACGGAATGACAATCTGACTTTGACTAACTTAACGCACTTTGTTCACTTCTTATATTATATACTGCAGAGCGTTGTTTTAGATGAGAGTTCTCCTTTTTCCTAGAATCCAATGCAAATGATAATAATGATGGCAGTGTTTTTTCTTAAAAACTACTTTTTCTATAGTTCAGTCAGTGGTGAGACTGCAGTAGTGGTAACGGTAACAGAAATCGCCCAGTACTGCCCTATTTTATGTAAAGCGAAGCTACCTTTTTCAAAATCGACTTTCACATGCAGGAAAAAAAATTCTTGGAATACGGCAGAGCGAGAGTCTATATATCTTCAAAAAAGTGTAATGCTTTTATATCAAATCAAGACTATGACACTGATGTGATATTATGATGTGATGCCTCTGTGACCATTAGTTCGTTTTAGGTAGCTTTGTTATCTGTACTGTCCCGCTTCAGTTATAGTTTATTTGATATTACTTCAACGGGGGTTGGAAATGAATGTGAAAAAAGAAAAGAGTCCGTATACGTCGATTAGGTACCCTTTGTGTTCATGACATGATAAAAGATCGGGGGTTGAAGAACTCCGTGAACAATAAATGGCAGTTAGACAAGGAAGTGGAAACTTTCTCAGTGGAAGTCGTTGGATGTTGTGTTACGTTAGCACGTACGCTTCATTACTCGGTGGAAGCACGCCTCCTTAGTTCATCCATTCCATATGCTTAGTTAAAGAAAAATTGTCCTCACTTTGTCCTCCGCAATAGAATGATTCGGTTGTTTGTTTGTGATTGCGATCTGATGAAGAATATTTAAATTAAACTTTTTTTCAATTCTTTCATTATTTTAAAGTTCAAGGACATTACATTTAAGTACAAGGCTAACTGGCTGTCCCAAATCAGAAAGTAAGGGCTCGCATAAAAAAATCTCAGCTAAAAGTCCAAGTACATTAGTAGGCACCGCTTTTCTGTTTGCGTAGATTTACTTTTATCGACATAATTTCTTTCTTCGTACGCTGCCTCTCTCTAGTCAAGTGAAAGTTACTGACAAACTTGAGTAACCTGCATTGTATTGTATCGTTTGTTACTCTACCATTAACAGTTTGTTTATTTAGAGAAGTCAATAAGTAAACAAAGATCGGATAAGTTGACATCCGTCAAGAAATCCGTCTAGTTTCACTCTAAGAGTTCCACATTTCACTTTTCTTTTGTTTCTTCATGACCGAAGAAATTTTTTCAAACTAAATAAAATACCAAGAAATTTCATATTTACCAACTGAATCAGTCTCAATCAGATAAGCCTGAAAAACCACGTTGAACAATGGCTTTCCGAAAATTAATTTGTATCAGTATGCCCCATATTAAGATTTTCTCCCCTACTTTTGCTGTTAATTTTTGTAAAAGTCTAAAGAAATCTCGCTTGTGTGAAACAATAAAATGATTTTCTATAAAATTTCAATCTTTTTAAAATTCAAAAGAAAATTCGAAACCGAAGTTGGTGGACCGGCCCTTAGACAGGAAACCATTGGAAAACAAGAATGGGAGAGTGGCGCAATTGGTAATCTGGACAAGAAACAATTCTAGTGGGAAGGTGAAAGAAAAAGAGACAGGCACGAAAGAGGTCAAAGGAACGTCATCATCAACCAATCTTCCCATTTTATCAACAAACTCAACAACAACAGTAACAACTGTCAAAACAATACCAGAAGAACCTCTACGAAATCCAGAGGGTGACCTCTTTTTTGTGCAGTATCCCGTCCGTTCCCTCACTGAGACATCGAAGAATAAATCAAAAGGTCCAAAACGGGTCAAAAGGGCAGCAGCATCTCCAGTCCAAGGCGCAAACCCACCCAAACGGAAGTCTCACAATAAAAAGAGATCATCAGCAAATTCCGGTCAAGGCTCCTCTTCCGGCAGAGCTTATCGCGAGTACCTTCACACATGCTTGGAAAAACAACGCCAGCAGTTGAGAAGTAGCGCAGGTAATGGCACACATTTGAATCAATGCTTTTTCGCTAAAGATAAAGTTACTGCAAATTCAAGTAAGAGAGGAATATTGGAGTCAGTCAATTAGTTGGGATGTTTTCTGGAGGGGAATTTTGTCATTTGTTTGTATAAACGCTAGTGTTGAAAACTGGGTGGGATAATGAAGGAGAACGGTGATGCAAACTTACTGTGGCTTCTAGACTTCAAAGTGGAGAAGCTGTTTCAACCCGAGCAAGGAGTTGCCCTTCCTGGAGAAATTGTGCCTGTCCCTGCAACCATACCTCCGCCACCTCCTCCAGCGTGCGTCTCAACCAACCCCGTTGAACAGACCGAACAAGATTTTTCAACAGTAGTAGCACCCGTCAACCATCCAGAAATAGTCAAGAGCACTGTGATTAATTCCCCAAGTAAAATCCTAGAGATTCCTAATCCATTTTTAACGAAAGTCGGGGTGGAATCCCCGACTTTCCAGCTGACATCTCCAGTGGCGTTCTCCAGCAGTGAACCACCGGCAGTATCAACCAACGAATTTGAGTTGGGGAAAAGTGAAAATTGTGCGAGTGACATATCAAAAATTGCGTGCGGAAATCAGGGCGTATCAATTGAAGGCGGAGAATCGACACTTTTCGACCTGCCGGACAGATTCACAGTCACAACGGATTCCACAAACGAGTTTGACCTCCTCCTTCAAAATGTCGTCCACGAGGAGATGGTCGATGACATGAGCGAGGATGAGTTCATGAAGATGGAAGGTTTGCGGAAGAAAGCGAAGTTATGTGGAATTAACAAAGCTTCCACGGGTGAGGACGACACATAATATGGATGAACCTGGAAAACCGAGGTGCACCTACACTGAATTGATTGAAAAAGCTCTGACCGAGACGGGTGGTCTGACTGTCTCTGAGATCTATAACTGGATATCGTAAGAAACATTTGTTTTTAATGTTTATGATCATTGCTTGTGTAAAAATAAATAAATTGTCATTTGGATATATCATCGCAGAGAACGCTATCCTTTCTACAAACCTGATGATGATCGCTGGAAAAACTCTGTTCGTCACAACCTAAGCATTAATCCCTACTTTAAAAAGGGGGATAAAGCGAGAAGTGGAGCGGGTCATTTATGGACGATTTCTGAAGAGAGCAAGGGACTCCGGCCATCATCTATGGTAAGCTGGGATGAGGTAATGAGTCAGCTTACACTTTATATTGTTACATTAAACTTAAATAAATTTTTCAGTTTTTAAAAAGTCTGAATGTAACCCTAACCTGAAAATTTATTTTGTTTCATTAGCGTCGGAAGAGTCCGTTCTGATCCCTATGACCTAAATAATATGTCATTTCAAAGCGAGACGGACAGATCAGTGGCCACTATTCTCGCCCAGTATGCATCTGCATGTAGGGCAAGTCAACAGAGTTCGGAGAACGACAAAAGCGACGCTAAGACGGACAAGAGCCACGAAAATAAATCAATGTCTTCACTGATTCCAACAAAGGCAAATCCAGAGTGCACCAGCGCGACTCTCGTTCAGACTCAACTTCCGGCAGCAGATCCACAGGGTGAAAAGGGAAGTGAGGCTGGGGCAATGTGCAACTCAGGTAATAAAAAAGAAAACTTTTGATACAAAGTGCTACTACTTTGTTGTAACGTTCGCTGGTGATAATACCACCCTCTCCTTCAATCCTACAGTTTCTATGCCTGCTGATGTCGCCACCTTCAACCTCAACGAGCTTAACTCAGGACAGTTCACTGTTGACTTAAGCGGAATCACAATTCCAGACGGAGGATCTTTGAATCTCGAAGAACTGGCAAACAATGGCAGACTGATTTACATTCAGACAGACTCAGATGCCAACAAAGAAAATGACAGCACGCAGGCTCTTATCCTGGTAAGCACTACTTCAACAAGCCTATCATAGCCTCCAACAACTTCTTTCAATTTTGCATTATTAATTTTTTATTACATTATAGAATGAGTACATGCTTTCCGAGCTATCATCTATAACTGGCGGAAACAGTGGACATGATGAGAGTAGACTAAACTCTTTTATTAATGATCCGTCATTAAATTTCGATTTGGGATTTGGGAAAGTCGATGCAGTTCCGAACACGTTTCTGAACGATGGTAAATAAAAATCTTTCTTTTCGGTAGAAATTCTTCAATCATGTGTCATTTACGACAACCGTTGACCGTACAAATCATTTCTTTTTGCTGCAGTTTCTCAACTTAGCACCACAACATCCGCTCCGACATTCACTTCCGTGTCATATGTTGGTAATGGCAATAACAGCCATCAAGATACTCTCCTCGCACCCGGATGTAGTCAATTGATTCCTCTCACGCATCCAACCGAAGCTTCCATGGAATTTAATCCGCATCAAGACTTGATCTCACTGGACCATCTTGCCATGTCCTCTTACGATGTTGGGACATCCCTTGGAAGCACCAGCAACGGGACAGACTTAAATGAAAGTCTTTCCGGCTTGACTGCTGCAATGTATGAGTCAAAGGAGCTAGGGATTTCTTACATGTATCAAACGGATTCGAGCAACCATGATCTTTTGTAATATGTCAATTTTAATTCAGTCAGTCCAATCTTTTTAAGTAGCAGATTTTATTTTAAATACCTGCGAAATCTTTTGTTATACTTTCTAGTTATTTATCAATTAATCCTAATGACTGCACTCTTTCCATCCAATCTAGATTCTGACGCTATTTTGTTCACACCACGTTGTGCACGTGCACAAATTGTATATTATTTTAGCTTTACCAAGTACTTAAATGTGCACATATTTATTGTCAATTTCTGTCCACCGGAATTATTTTATACAGTTATGCGGTGTGGTGTAATTAATTTTTCATTTTTAACGGTGTATCTTTTACATGTTAAATGTAATCCATGTCTAATGTATCAACTTGTGGTGATTTAAATGAAAGTGTATATTGTACTAGGTACATAGTTTGGTAATTATACAAACATTACTTTGTGTGAATTAGTAAGTGAAATTATTCGTGTAAGTAAACGTGTCGTTGAAATAAAAATTTGCGGGATTTTAATTTAAATTTTAACTTTGTTCTAATTTGTACTATAACATGATTATGATGACTCAGCAAAAAGTGTTGTGTTTATTCTAGTCACGATTTCTTCAAACCGCCGCCCCTGAAATATTATTATGCATTATTATTGTACTGACTCGTAACTTTTAAATGCCCAAATCATAGTTCTAATTTTTAAATATATCATACCTGTTGACTGGAAGAAGGATTCAGAACGATTGGATGGCCCTCGTCACTCGAGTTTGCTTACTTCCATATCTAAAGGCAACTCTCCAAGTAGTGGAATTGAGTGAGTGACCGTTAGTTGGTCAATATGAGACTTAAGTTTAGTTTCAGATCCACACGAGGAACAAATGTACGAGGCCATATTCAGTACACAGCCCAGGATGGGCACATTCGTTTTCTTGAACATTTCCACTCCTTTGACGGCATCTTGAAGCGCCACTTTTTGAGGAGTAGTTACAATGATAGCACCTTTCCCAAATCAGCAAATAATTTCATTAAAAACGAAAATTGAGTAAAAAATCACTTGGCTAATTCCAACTCAATCTAACCATCAACTTCCACGCTCTGAGCAAAAGTCAGNAATGATAGCACCTTTCCCAAATCAGCAAATAATTTCATTAAAAACGAAAATTGAGTAAAAAATCACTTGGCTAATTCCAACTCAATCTAACCATCAACTTCCACGCTCTGAGCAAAAGTCAGTTGCGTGTCTCCAGTTCCGGGAGGCATGTCCACAAAGAGGACATCCGAAGAAGCCCAGTCAACATTACGGACTAGTTTTTCGATTGCGGACATGACCATTAAACCACGCCACACAACTGGTGCCGTTTCACTCACCAAAAATCCCATCGACATGCTGTTCAAATCGTCAAAACATATAATTAGAAAGAAAAAAAATCGTAATTATCCTAAAAATCCTAAATAACGTAATCTTTATAATTTCTCGTCCAAAAGCCTCACCATTTCACTCCATAGTTTTGCAATGGAATCATTTTCCTTGGAACGTAAAGAAACCGAAGACATGGATTTAAACAACTTTGTGGTAGGAATGACCAGTTGAAATAAACGGGTAAAATTGGTAAAAATAAAAATTTAATGTTGACCTCACCCACCCTTGTCCAAAAGAGGTTCCCCTGATAAGTTCATCATTCTCGGTAACGAAGGGCCAAAAACATCAGCATCCAAAAGGGAGATCTATGGAATGATAATAGTTTGTAAGGTCCATATTAAATAACTAACCTCTAATTATGATTTAGGACTAGCACTAGGTATGACATCTACCTCTTTAGTTGGGTATAACTGTTTCATTCCAACAGCCAAGTTTACTGTAAACCCACATAAAAGAAATAAGGTAAAAGTTTACATAAAATAGTACGCTTTCACCAGATTAACAATTCGAACTTAATTAAATTCTAGTTAACCTGCCACTGTGCTTTTGCCAACTCCACCTTTCCCGGAAGACACGAGCACCACTTTCTTTACGCCTTCCACGGGTCGTCGTTTCGGCAGTCCTTTGGCCATCATAGCTTTCTGACGTGCAAGCAGCTCCTCCTTTGACAACTTCGGTCGCTCTGTGCTTTCACCCCGGATCTTTATCGCTTCATGATGACCTTTGCCACAAAAACTCCGGAGGAGGACACGAGGGGAAGGAACCGCCTGGAGGATGCAGCGTTGCAAAGAAGCGCCGCGCGTCGGGGACAGTGACAGTGTCACCGAACGCCAGAGAAAATATAAAGGCTTTGTGTCCATTGTCATCAGAATTGACAAATCTTGTCAGCTTTGTCACTCTTCAAACTAAGAGTGTGAATACGAGCATGATCTATTCCAAACTCAAACACATGTGATGTGATGATAATGATGATGTCATCATGATATGATTCTCCTTACATCCATCTCTTTTCACCCCGAAAGACAATTTTGTTTCCCTACGATAGCCAGCAAAAGTGCAAGTGATGTGATAAACATTTTTTAGTCGCGACTTGCTCTGCTTTTTCATTTTTGAGTCACTCAAATTGAGTGAGAGAGAATATACGGAATTTTACAGTAGCAGAAAGTTAAATGAACTCGAACTCGACACAGAAAAATTAACTTTATCAACCATTTAGTATTATCACTATTATCAGTGACAGACGTTTTTTATTAGATATACACCGATACATCACTTCACCTGAAGTATGTTTATACTTACTGTGAGTAGTTTATCAAATCATTATTCATATTTAACCACTTGTTTGTGACCGACTATACATCATTAACCAAACTGGGTACATTACCGGTAAAATTATGATGTGTCTTCCATCCAGTTTATCACGACCAATACATGATTAAGATAAAATTAGGGCAGTAAAAAGAGAAACGCAAAGAGAGAGTTGCTATTTTCCAATTTCTATTACATGCGATAATAATAATAATTTTTTGACAGTGACTGAAGACTCGCAGTTGACAAACTCCTCCGGTACACTGAGACAGTAACGCCTTTTATCTTATACAGCCGCAATCGATTGGTAAGAATTATACAATTTTACAGATCTAGATAAGTCACAAGTGTCTTCATCTTTTATATTAATCGCAATTAAAAATTAATCGCTATTGATATACGAACTAACAAAGTCTAGACTAACGCTTGATTTTTATAATAAGTTCGGCTGATATTTAAACTTTTGTACCTATAATTGCTTGTGAGGTAGATCAAGAACAGGAACATATCACGGAATGATATTTAAGTATTAATTGGGTGGTATTGTAATCATTTCGTCCAACCCAAAGTGGTACTTGAGTTGATAAGTTGATTTCGTAGTTTTCGTACATTCCTGATACTCAATTCTGCTCTTCTTTTCTCAGTATGAATTCTGAATGCGAATAATTTTATTATTTTGCATTTTCAAGTTAAAAAGCGTTAATAATTTTTGCATAGTGTTCTTCAAAATTAGCTAACATTTGTTAGTTAAAATTGGAATCATGCCACCCAAAAATACAACAACGCTGCTGCAGTCACTACGCCAGCTCATGGCCAACGTGGAGGTGGTGCCGGAGCCGTTAGCAGCGTACATTATTCCGTCGCGAGATGCTCACAACAGCGAATATTTGGCCGACTGTGATAAGCGCCGTGCTTTTATTTCCGGTTTTGATGGGTAAGTTTCAGAACCTTCAGATTTTGTCACGATCACGTGCTGCTGCTGCTACTCTTTCATATAATAAATCTTGATAATTTACTTTATGATTCAACAGGTCGGCTGGAACCGCCATTGTAACGCAGAATGAAGCATTGCTTTGGACTGATGGCAGATATTTCCTGCAAGCCACTGAGCAAATGGATTCTAACTGGACTCTAATGAAAATTGGTAGAATAAATAAATCAATTTAACTACGAAAGTTTTTATTATTGATGGTAGCTTAAAACTATTTAAATTACGCTCTATTGTTAAAAGGAGTCCACGGGACCCCCACCCAAACTGATTGGCTTGTGAAGCATCTACCAACTGGGTCTAATATCGGTGTCGATCCAAGACTGTTTTCGAGAGACGACTGGGAGCAACTCTCTAAGGAACTGACTTCTGTAGGGAACAGTTTGACAGCTGTCGCTGCTAATTTGGTTGACTTAATGTGGACTGATCGGCCGCAGCCACCGACCAATCCGGTGAAAGAACTGGGACTCCAATTTGCAGGGAAGGCCACCAAAGAGAAATTAGAAGATATTAGGAAGGAGATGAAGCAAGCAGATGCAGAATATTTAGTTGTTTCTGAATTGGATGAAATCGCATGTTAGTTCAATCTTACTAATTAAAAGATGGTTTAATAACTTTTATCGAATCCGTAGGTAATGAAAGTAATGATGATTTTAGGGTTACTTAACTGGAGAGGATCGGATATACCCTACAACCCCGTATTCTTTGCGTATGTTATCGTTGGTCATGATAATTTGGATGTTTTCATTGACCCACAAAAAGTCGGCGATGGTCTAATCGATTCACTGAGGGCGCAGGCGAAAAATACCTGCTTCCATGAATACGAGCATGTCAAGAGCCACGTGGACAATCTGGTACATTGTTAAACACCTAAGGTTTCCGACATAAATCGATTCATTTTTTTTTAATGTTTTATTTTTATTTTGCAGGTAAACTCCGGTAAAGGCAAGGTCTGGATGAGTAAATTTGCCAGTTATTTTCTGTCTAGTTCTGTACCTGAGAACCAGCGAATTGTAAAGCTGACTCCGATTTTCTTTAATGAAAGCAATCAAAAATTCAGTCGAAGTGCAAGGAATGAAAAATGCACACATTCGAGATGCGGTAGCCGTTTGCTGTTTCTTCGGCTGGCTAGAAAATGCTTTAAAAGCAGGTGAAGTGGTCACTGAGGTGTCCGCTGCCACCAAACTGGAAGAGTTCAGACAGTGAGTTTGAGTTACCAACATAAAATTATTCAATGCACTGATTCAATGATTATTTTTTAATCGACACAAAAATATTTGCATGTAATTTAGAAAACAAGCTAATTTTGTCGGGCTAAGTTTCCCTACAATTTCTGGAAGCGGACCAAACGGGTAAATAAAAAGATATAAATAAATAAATGTTTTTGATATAACTGTGAGTTCAATCAGTTAAGCTTTTATATTGTGATCGTTGCAGTGCCATTATCCATTACAATCCGGAAGCTGCAGCGGAAAGTAGGCGTTTGTCATTGGACGAAGTGTACCTTGTTGACTCTGGTGGTCAATATCTTGATGGGACAACTGACATTACGAGGACTGCCCATTTTGGAACCCCAACAGCTATGCAAAAGATGTGTTACACCCGAGTTCTCAAAGGCCAAATATCACTGGTTAATTCCATTTTCCCGAACAAATTAGTTGGGAATTATTTGGACAGTTTTGCAAGAAAGGCTTTATGGGAGGGTTTGTTTTTAAACTTTCATTGCTTATGATATGTTGATAGAGATAGAAAATTGACATTTCATTGCAAATTCTTTTTATAGTCGGACTTGATTATTTACATGGGACTGGTCATGGAATTGGAGCTTATCTAAATGTACATGAAGGTCCGTCAGGAATAACCTGGCGTCCAGTTCCTGATGACCCTGGACTTCATGAAAATATGTTTGTCTCAAATGGTAGACCAATCAATAATTTCATATACCAATTTGAATCTAATACAAAGGATAAATTAATTTCAATAATTTCATTAATACTTTTGCCAACAGAGCCTGGATATTACCACGAAGGGGAGTTTGGAATTCGTTTGGAGAACATTATCAGAGTTGTGAAGGCTGATTGCAAATTTAATTTTGGCGACCGAGGGTATTTAACCTTTGAAGATATCACATTGGTTCCCATACAGCAGAAAATGATTCAGTTTGACATTCTTTCTCCAGTTGAAGTACGAAACAAGTCAGAGTTTTATAAGTTTTTACAATAATAATGCCTCTTCTCCGAATTACAAATACTAAAGTTTGAATTTATTTATTTTCAGGTGCTTTACTTAAATACTTATCATAAGCAGTGCAGGGACACGGTCGGTGCGTACATGAAATCTGTTGGAATAAACGAAGACGATCCCGGCTACAAGTGGCTGCAGAAGGAGACCGTGCCTTTTGTTACTCCTGGAATTTGTTGAATAATGCGCGAGTACTCAACATGAAGAGCCAATTTTATATTGTGCACTGATTTAAAATGTATTTAACTTTGTTGGTTTCAAAGTTTCAATAAATTATTTTTATTGAATTCATTTGCTACTGTGTGCAACATTGGTGATTATGATTTTAAAGAAAATATATTAGTATGATGATACATTTTAGGCTAGGAGTAAATAAAAGCGTTTGCCAATTTACATCTCTCAATCAATTCAGGCATACGTAAAATCATCTTACTTCTTAGCTCGCTTCGTGCAGCCTTTATTTGAACTCCCTTTGGAACCCTTCCTTTTCCTAGTGCCTTTTGATTTTGATGCTTTCTTTTGCGCCTTGGAACCCTTTCTTTTCCGAGTACCTTTGGAGCCTTTCTTTGAACTCCCTTTCGAACCCTTCCTCTTCCCAGTACCTTTGGAGCCTTTCTTTTTTGCCTTGGAACCCTTTCTTTTCCGAGTACATTTGGAGCCTTTCTTTGAACTCCCTTTCGAACCCTTCCTCTTCCCAGTACCTTTGGAGCCTTTCTTTTTTGCCTTGGAACCCTTTCGTTTCCCAGTACCTTTGGAGCCTTTCTTTGAACTCCCTTTTGAACCCTTCATTTTTTCAGTGCCTTTTTTCTGCGCCTGAACGGGACACACACAATCCAAATCCTGGCATCTCGCATTTCCCACTTTAGGATCAACTCGATACCATTTCAAGTCCGTTGCAGGTTTCAGAATGTTTAGTATTTCCTTATCGGCCGTCTCTTCAGTTGCATTTAACCAAGCCTGAGGCAAAAATGAAATCATACATATGTACATAATCGACCCCAGCTACGGAAACTTGGGAAATAAAGCAATCCTTATTTTACTTGCACTTGGTCTTCAGTCCGAAAAATCACTGGCATTCGATCGTGCAACCATGAAAGGGTTGCATTTGCCTTCATTGTAAATAGTGTATAGCTGTAGATTTCTTCTCCCTATAAATTATGCCACTTCTTAAATTTTTACCCAATCAGGGTGTTACATGTATGTACATTATATTCTATAAATTCTATATTCTATTATATTTATTTGCAATTCCAATTGCATACTGTAGTCGCATGTTTCCAAACATCGTACATCCCCGCTAGTTTCATAATTTTTGGACCTTCCCAACCTTTTGTCTCACTCCATTTAGACTTTTCCCAGACGGAATTGTCCGCGATCATCGGAACTTTCGCTTCTAAGTCTTTAGTAGAATTTTGTGACATATAGATCAAATAAGGCTGATCTGGCAAATCTTTGTTCACTTCTTTCCACTTGTAAAACCCCTGTACTAACACCACACAAAAGCGCCTCTTCTTCCATGATCGTCTGAATAGTTTTGATTCCATCACACCCTCCAGTCGACAATTGTGTGTCCGATAGCCGTGAGACTTTGCTTCGCCCTTCAGAATCAAAAATGAAAATGGGCATCGAAAGGTTCTCAAAATCATAACTTAACTTTACTTGAAGATGAGCTTTACTTGAGCTCAAGATGAGGCTGCAAAGAACCAAGGCTGTCTTACTTTGTGAAAGAATGGAATCATGCCGAACATCATTGGCATAATTTCCCTATCAGAAGCTCTAGTCGAACTTTCCTCTGCCCTTTTTATCATCACTGGAGTGAAGCGCGTGGGAGGGACATTAACAGACCGTTTATAATGGAACTTTTGGGGATCTTTCTTATCTTTGGTGGGAGGATGCTGTCTCCAGGCAGGCTTCTTGTATTTGGAGCGCCGATTGCTTTCAACATTGGGATCCTCGTAGGAACACGCACGGCAGATCACTTCTGGGGATAGATTGCTAGAATTGTTTTTAATTTAATAGAAAAACTCATCGAACATACTTTTGCATTCAAACTTTTCATTAACGAAAACACAATTTTTGCGCTAATGTAGTTCTGAAGATCATTTACCAAGCTGTTCGGCCGCACATTTTGCAGCAAGGTACCCCAAACGTACAACTAAAACTGGCTATTAGTCAATTTTCACTTCTCGCCGAGAAATGGGTCACTTCGGGTATGAAAAAACTAATTTAGAGAGACTTGCTACTAAGCTAATAAATGTTAAATTCCATTATTATTTCAGGACGCTGCTCTCATTTCTAATCTAGCGTAGTATAAAAA
>VYYJ01001052.1:0-37564 GCA_021029165.1 Cyphoderus albinus | reverse complement strand
TCTATTTTTTCGTCAACCTCTCCCTATTGCCAAAAATCTATGCGCAGCAAGCTACTTTTTCCCCACTTCTACAGCTGCAGTAGCCGGCTCTGAGATGATGATTAGGAGAGGAGGTTGGCACGGTTTGATGGCGATATGATGATGAAAGAAAGAGAAGGCGGAACGACAAACAAGAAACTCCAAACACAATATTTATTCAACTCGCTCGCACCAAGAGAAAAGCTGGTCAGGAAAACGGAGATCCACTATGAAAACGAGGACGACTGTTAATAATAACATTGCTCTTTGCTAGTTTGCTACTTCATCAGCGCAGCAGTAGCAACGTCGGAGAAGGGAAAGCAAAAGCAGTCAAAAAATACTGTGGACACATCATCATCATCAAGATTTTCAACCTGCTGCTGCCAAATCCTCCACGTAATGATGATGATAATCAGAATTATATACCTATGTACAACTTTCACTTTCATACGGCATGAAAGCATGTATCCCTTCAACTTCTCGCACCAACACCAAGAAGATCACAACAAAAATTTTCCTTTGATCTTCTTTTTTAGAGAAGAACAGTTCTCTCAGAAGCGAGACAGAGAGTCTCTTGTGCAAACAGTGACGTTTATGTAACATACATGCACACATTATGTAACAAGTATTGTAACAAACACTCTGAAAGACAAATATGAAAATTTTTAGTTATTACGAGTAATGTGTGCAAAGGAAACTGTCACAAACAAACACCACCAATCCCATCCACTATAACAAGTTGGAGAGTTGGTTGCACTGTTTTCTCTCTGAGCGTGTAAATATGAGGAAGTTTCTGGACCTGGTACTGCCTATTTTCATGCAGCCTCCCCAGCTTCATAAAAAACCTCAGCTAGTCAGGTCAACTCTTTTTGTACTAGCCGGCTACAACGAATGGTTTAACCGTAATCAACTTTCTTTTATGGAGGTCCTGAGGTAGCTCAGTTTCATAATCATTTGATTTATGCCAAACATTAAAGAGTAAGTAATTTGAGCACTGCATGACATCGTAATTCTTTATTACCTGTTTCAGAACTGGTCACTTTTGCTAAAACCACATCTACTTTGGGCCATGTTTGTTTCCAAATAATCGCAACATTTGTTTTTAACAAATATGTACGTATTAAATTATTTGCCGTTGTCATTGTTGAATTTTGCGGTCAACTCTTTTCAAATACACTCACTTTTGATTGCCTCTTTTTATCTGAACCTTCCTGTTATAATCATTATCCCTACACAGTTAAAAACGAGAGTAACTCATTACCTGCAATTACAAAGGAAATTTTAATTATTCCAACAGATTTTTGTCGCTTTTCCGTTTGTATTCTGGTTAATATAAACATGACTTCTAATTCTCAAGTCCCTTTACCTTTTTACGAATAATCTATTTTTTCATTTCAAAAGAACTTTTTACTTTACTTTCCACCGTTTTCCCAGATGGTTGCACTTGATAGTTTGAAATGCGTTGGGATAAATGCTTAAGACAACGTCTTATTAAGACCAAACATGACTACAGTTTTAGTTTTAATTATTGTTAATCGTTATATCAAAGGATAAAGGTTGGTAACGAACGAATGGCAGGAAAGTTATGATAATTTACTTATTTGACGATGAGGATGCAGAGATGATTTCGTCAGATTGTCTTTCACTGTGGCATTTTAACCATGAGAAAAAGTACATCTGAAAAGACTTGAGAGTAAGAAAGAAACCCGTAAATAAGCAAGAAAGCTTTATTTGTTTCATTCCCTCCCGACTACGCCAAAGCAAGCAATATATTTATTGAATAATGTGGACACAAACATACACGGCTAACAAGTTCCCACACACATGGAGAACAAAACATTGCAATAAAGAAATGTCTGCAAGAAAGAAGCGATTCCGATGAATGGGATTATTCACCTTGAGTTACCCCATTCAATTTGATAATTTACTAAAGGTGTTTCATTCTTCTTCTTATTACTCTTTTGATGCAGTTATTTTCTTGAATCGGTGCCGTCGTACTTATTTAATAATAACCAGTGTAAAGAAAATCCAATATTCCTCTAAAGAAAGGAAAATCTCCAAGTAAAAAGAAACAAGAATCCCATGCTCATTAAATAAATAAACGATTCTTTTTCATTGAATTATTTATTTTCTCATATCGTGAAAAAATATAATATTATTACTAAAACCTTTTTTCCGCCAAATTGGATAATCGTTCATGAAAAGAGATCGCGCGAAGGGCAGAAGCAGGAGAAGGACATTAAATAAGACATGCTCTGCATTTAATTACTGAATTTATTGGATAATAATAATAAGTGATATTGAATACATCGCGGCAATGCTTAAGCTGAAAGTGTACCCAAGAATTTTTTTCTCGGATTTTTTCCCAAAAAATGTTGTTAATAATCTTAAAGAATAAAAAGGGGAAATAAAATGCATATTTATACGATGTGTTTAAACCCTTTTTGTTGAAAACTGAGAAATCCCAGAAGGGAAGAGCAATAGTGCTTGAATCAAGTCTATTTAATGATGCACTCGCATGCGAGTTGAGCTGTGAACTCAAGTGAGCTTCTGCTGGTTCCTGCTCAATGAAATGAATCTTGGTTTTGAACGGGCGGTCGCGGTCGGCTAGTCGGTTCACCAGCAACCCCCAGCAAGTTGAAGCAGGAACCGGATGAAAAGGGTCACGTTACATGATCATTTCATGAGTTTTCCATCCTCAGTTCAGCCACCAGAATTATTGGAATATAAAAGGTAATGCGTTGACTATATCAAAAGAAGGCACGGATGCGGACAAAGTAAATGGTACAAGTATATGTATACATCTTACTTACTCACTCAACCCGATCAACAATATCATGAAACTATTCACAATTTTTAATACTCTATTAATTCATCAATTCTTGTTTAAAAGATGACATAATAGGAGCATTACGAAGGGAGAAGGAAAGAAGAGTGGAATTGAGGGAGTTCATTATCCATACATGTACAAAATGTTATGTCGTCTTTTCAATCCATTATTATTGCCACTGAATAGGAGGCTGATGCGTGTGAGCACATGTTCATTTTTATAAATACTCAGACCAATGAATTCATTCAAGTGAACTGAAACAAGTGCTGCATTGCTTGGCTTGGTTTTGTACCATTCTGTAAAATGAGCATGTTCACAAGTGAGTTTTGAAATTTGTACAACTAAAAAAAGAACCTTCATTTTACATTTTTGTAACTGGAAGCAATGGGAGACGATTTTCTTTCACTGAATGAGTGCATAAACATTTCTACTCCTTTCATTTGCTGGGAGCGGCAGGAGAATGAGT
The DNA here is from genome assembly GCA_021029165.1 of Cyphoderus albinus. Taxonomy (NCBI): domain Eukaryota; kingdom Metazoa; phylum Arthropoda; class Collembola; order Entomobryomorpha; family Paronellidae; genus Cyphoderus; species Cyphoderus albinus. The sequence goes on along the minus strand of VYYJ01001052.1, from coordinate 34,250 downwards.
TTATTACAGAGTTAAAAGTCAAATCACATCTCATTTTAATTGCACTTTAATTTCCGATTATATTTCTTAAGAATCTATTCTGCTGAGATTTTGTCAATTGATAAGTGGGTTTAGAAAAAATTGCAAAATTGAAACGTACTAAATAAGGTAGCAGCACAGTGCCCATTTGCAAACACAGAACAATTAATTCATGTTTTAACAAGCAGCAGATTGTTGTACATAAGGGAGCTACTTGTAATTGACGAAGATAATTATGATTACTACAAAGACGATGATGTCGGTACAAAAGCACGGCTTTCATGTGAAACCAACTCGTGAAACCATCCAGGCTTCAATTAAACCCCGCCGACAAACTAATTTTCTAGAGTCATAAAGGATGGAAAATTGGAAAGTACACGCCACCCACCCACTCACTCCCTGTAAGATTATATGGCTAATGTGGACGTAGATTATTATATGGCAAATTAGGATGATTATAAAAGCTTTAAACTCAACGTGCCCACTACAATTGAAAAACCGTCCACACATCAGCATACTATTCATAAAAGAGTGGAGTAGAGTCAGTAGACATACAGACGGATGCTAAGAAAAGCATTTCACCCTTCGTCAGTCTGATTAGAAGTTTTCTAATAACCATAATTACTTTAATTCATCCGCCTTTACGATAAAACAAGAAAGTAATTCCGGCATCTCACTTTTGCTACGTACTTAAAATTATTTGGAATTAATAATAATAATAAAATCGACTCTACAAATAAACAAGCGCTATTTCCCTGCTACAATATTCACTGCTTGAAGTGATTCTGGATTATTAAAAATGAAAAGCAGCTCTCTGCATTGCATGTGCGTGAACAACAAAAATGCTGAGCTAAATTACATACGTATGAGTTGCTTCGTAAGAACAGCGGAGTAGTTTTAAGTTACGTATTAAAATAGTTTTTAAATAAAAATGACTTCCACGTTACCCGATAATTCCACAATTAATATTTTTTCTCTTCCGTCTCACTTTTCTGCTTTACTATGCTAAATTGAACAAATGTACAGTGGTACTAATTACAATAGTTTTTTGTTTCAGACTTTAGCTCCATTTCTATCAAACAAAAATCACAAAAAGGTGGCGTGAACTTAAGCTGTGTAAAGTCTCAACTATCAGAATATTCCTTAAGGGGTACAAACAAGGATAAAATAGAGGTCACAGATGCTTTGCCTACTTATTTAATTAAATAAATGATTCGGATCTTGATATATAAAAAGGTTGGCGTGAGACTTAAGCTGTATAAACTCTCAACTATCAGAATATTCCTTAAGGGGTACAAACAAGGATAAAATAGAGGTCACAGATGCTTTGCCTACTTATTTAATTAAATAAATGATTCGGATCTTGATATAATTTATCTTTGAAAAATCTAAAGTGACCTAGGGGAAAGCTAAGATGAGTTAAGGGAAATGTAGACTTTGTTAAGAAACTTAATCGCTTCAATAACAAAACGCTGATATAAGAAATAAAAATCACCTGCCTCTGGCAATTGTAGAATAGAAAGACGACAAAAAATAGTTACCTTGATAGAAACTCTGGATCACAAAAAAAAGATACCAATTGTATTTATTTATGCAAGTAAAATTTTGGTATAAAGAACATGTATTCCTTTGCGTTGTGAATTAATAATAAGTAAAGCTAATAAATTACAGTAGAAAACTTGTTTGATCTATATTCATACTTTCTTTCATGATGTATTACATAATTCCTTTCTCAATAGAAATTGTATATAAATACCATACAAGAGGAAAGGGGCAGGCACAGCAGGAGAAGTGTGAATATATTAAGAAGCACAGCGATCTAACTCAATTACAAATAGTTGTAAATTCATTCATCTCGCCTCTGTGTTAAGTAAAATACTAACCCGGTTGGAAAATCCCGGCCAATGAAATCTCTATGTTGTAATTAACTGTTCTGTATAAGTTTTCTGTACAATGTTTCTAGTTAATTTGCAATTAAATACTTTTACTTCTACGCCGAATGAATCGCGCATGTAAATCATTTCCATTAGTGCTGTACAAAAGTTTCATAGTGATAACCGCACTTAGGACACAAAAGCTGCGACTCATATTTATTTCTCTTGTTTTATGGTATAAAAAACTTCATTTGCAATGAAAGTCGTTTTTCAATAAACAAACAGTAAATATTTTGTCACATTTACCAATCAATTTGTTTACTTTCCTACAGAGGAAAGTCAAATCACGACTTTAAAGCTAAGGAGCTACTCCAATCACTGCCAAAGTATTAATTCATTCATTTTTTGTTCTCTCTTATCCCACTACTGATTAGTAACTNAAGTATTAATTCATTCATTTTTTGTTCTCTCTTATCCCACTACTGATTAGTAACTTATAAACAATCATCATGAATATACCAATCACTATCAACTGGTGAGCTTCTCCGAACATTTTCATAACACTAAGGTGAGGTCCGTCAACTCCAGACCCTTAATAATGTTTTGCAAACCTTTTTTATTGCAGCCCACTGTAGACCAATCGTTTAACGTAACAGTTTAGATTTTTAGTATCTTTTGTTCCTGGCACAGACAACACGAAGCGTAGACACTCCGATATTTTGTCTTATTAAACGTCTGTTAAGCTAAGCCCTCATTTTTGTCTACCTTTCAACTCTTTTTCTTTTCAAACATTATTATTAGGCATCTCAAAACGGTAGAAACCGGGTAATAATGTACAATAAAATCTATCAACTTTTTGCAGGCAGTTTTTCACTCTACTCATTCACGACTGGTTTTTTCCGGTTCACATGAACATCATTTAGACATTCTATTGTCTGATTCTTACACGTTAGAGGAGATTGACCGTATGGTAATAGAATGGTTAGTAGTGTTGCGTATAGCTTAAGAAAAACTTTTGAATAAGAATTATTCTCTCACACGAAGATTGTCGAAAAATATGATCCTTATTATTTTATAATCATCTTATGATTATGTGCAATTGCTGTAGTATGCATAGAACTGTATTAAATTGGATATCTGTATCCGTTGTCTGTATGCTTTACATAATACAAATAATAATAGAAACGATATGATAGTAAAGCCAAAAATTATTCACCTCATCAAAAATCAAGTTGATGGAAGTTCCCCTCAAGTTTTTCATTCATACTAAATGTTACCATTGCATTGATACAAAATCATCTAACCACATGTTTATTGAAGTTTGCTGGGGTCAGTGAAAGCATGGCGCGATTGTTTCTGAAATGTAGTGTATTTTCTCTAAAAAATACACTTGACCCTGTGCGCAAGTGATTTACATGATATTATTTTTTACTACACGGGAAAATGATAATGAACCCCCTGAATCTTTCACACAGCGGGAGACCTTCAATTTGATTTGTTATGAAATACCTACATTTAAAAGAAAACGTGGACATAAGGTCAGTTTAGTATTGTCCATCGTTAAATGAATTGTAGGTATGAATGTATATTCATCTCATCGTTTGTTTTTTGGGGTTTGTACACCTTTCATAAAGTATCAAATCATAAGCTAACAATTACTCAGTCTAAGGAGCAGCAGCAATAAAGATGACGTTTGGTTATGCCGTGGGTTTAATCAATTTCCTACATGCTATATAATGTTCCATATTTCATTTATCGAAGAAATTACAGTTAGATTAGAAGGGACCGTCAATATCTTAGTCGTGTGCCAGTGAGGAATTTGCTTTTAATTCTAATCTGCCTCGTCTCTGTTAACGTTATCTTTATTGCCATTACGAATCAGTATCCTTTTACATGCTTGCTCATTTATTTATTATTAACATCTCCGTTGAGTTGTTTTATTAATAATTGTGAACTGACGTTCCGACCTTTTCGTTTCATATATGCGTCAAGCGTTACTGATAGCTCATATTACCATTTAATTTCTTTTTTGGCGAAGTCGAGAAAGGCAGAAAGGAAGTTCCTTGTTTCATTTTCGGACCGCTCTTTTTCTTTTTAATAAATTTTGAAAAAGAAGCCAATCCTTCGACGGCAGCGTTACCCACGTAAACGAGCCTCCTTTTTCTTGCTCATTTGGTTGCATTCTCGGTTAGTTTTCGGTACAAAACTTATTAGTATACAACTCCGCTTAAGATTCCGCCATTGTTTTGTCTTTGGGATTGAAAAGACAGAAATACACCACTTTAAAAATAATAATATTAAGAGTAATAATAATCCCGAACGTGATGTGGTGGTGATGATGACGAGGAGGATGCTGACAAGGATCCGATAAAAAGGGAAGAAGAGATGTGAACCAACCCAACTCGTTCATAATAATTACACGGCCCATCCCATCCTATTTCATTTTCTTTCATTTTTTCAATCTCATTTTCATTTCGAGAGACAACAGACAAGCTCAAGTAGAAAGAATGTGAGTGAGGCTCCCTAATAACTGCTCCAAAGTTGATGCACACACCACAATATAATAAATACCTGCGCACTACGTGGACTACAGATACAAGTGTTACCCGTGAACAACTTAACTGAGGGAAATGTGGTTATACTGTAATATTATTATTATACTTGTCCATTTCATTTCATTTCCATTTGAAGAACACGAGAATGAGAAAGATTATCATGCGGCGATACAAAACCAGCTATAAAATGCGTGATATAAAGAGAGATGTGATGCGATGCGTGTAGATACTTAAGCGTGTAAAAAGGAAACAAATGGACGATTGGTGGTGGTGATGGTGGAAAACGTGAGTGGAGTGAGGAAAGAAGTCGAAATGGAGAAGCAGTAAAAAATAGAAAGAACAAGGTAATATCAGGAGCGTAGAAATTGTGTATCTCCAACTCTACCTTTTCCTCATCATCCATTATTCCGGCATTTATAAAATACAAACTCGGATTAGTTCGGCTCCCGCAGTTTCTAAGTCATCTCAGAAGAAAGGAAAAGAATAACAGAGATTCCTAGTGCACCATTCTAACTCAAGCGAAGAAGAAATAAAATAATAAATAGACAAGCTTAGTGTGCTACAGAAGAGACGAGAAACTTCTTCGATGTTAAGAAACACTGAAAAGGCGATCTGATCCTTCGAAGGACTCAGTCGTCATTATTATCAGGATCGTCAGCGGGATTGTTATTACACCTAATCACTCCTAGAATGTTTTTGTTCTTTTTCCTATACTTTATAGCATATTTCTATTGCAATGCTTTCAGATGCGATTCAAGATTCCACACGTTCATTCATTTCCATCGGAGATGAAAATGAAGATGAGAAAGCAAGGAATAGAGCAGAAGATCGATCCAGATGGGTAATACAGAAAAGACAAGAGAATGAAGCTGTGAAGTCACTAAACTGAGGATATTAAGATGAATGAGTTTTGAGAGGAGAGGTTGTTAGCAGTTCCCCATGCTCTATCTCTGACCCAAATTACATTACGCCTTTTCAATCTTACCTTTTCTCCACCTGTTTTACCGAGCTTTTTATAACTCTTAATTTTTCACATTAACATACCTAAGGATAAATCACGTTTTATTGCCACACCGATTTGATCTAAAACTGACGGCCCTATGACTTGAATTCCAAAAGGCATATTTCTGAATTTGTATGTGACAGAGCAATCTGTAACTTAAAGTTACTAACTTTGTATAGGCTAAATATAAAATTTTAATATGAGTTGTACATTGTACAGGTTATCCGAAACGAGGATATGTTTCGTTCGCTTGAATTAGTGCTAATAATGAATAAAATTATTCGCGTCTCCAGCCCTTCTACCGTTTGGCCACCAGATCAGAAACATAAGTCGTATGCATCATAGCATAGCAATACAAAAACAAATCCAAAACTATTTTGATATGACTCTATCGTCAGGCGTCAATCAGTTTTACGTTAATCACTTAACGGCTTATACATTAAATATTTTTGCTATCTATTTTTTTCCTGTCGGTTGTCTTCTTTAATTCAGATTGAGGAAGTAAATACACTGCTGCTCTCAGATGCTTACTTAACCTTGTTTGAAAACAACCGGTCGATGTGTGCAAACACCTTTGGCGTTTACCGATAAAAATATACCTGCATAATGAGAAGATCGTTTAGGATTTAAGTTCAGTAACGATAATTATTTGCCCTTCGAAACTGAAGATGATATGTGATAAAATTTATATACAAACAATACTTTTGCAGTATTTGTCACTTTACCTTCTCTATTCTCTATGCCAAAGAATAATGAACTCTGATTAGCATAAAACACACAAAAGCGGAAAGCTTACATTTACTTGCTAACTATAAACACTTAGACTAGCGTTTAGTAGCTGCAGAGAACAAAGACAACCGGGCGGGTTAGAATATCATTGATTTAAAATTATGTGTAAAACGTCTTATGATATTGTAAAAAAAATCATTGTATTTTTTTCTCAATCTTAATTCAATACGAATTAGTTTTCTAGAGTAGTAATTAAAGTAAATCATTCAGAGAATGAAAGCTGGCAAGTCAATGGAAAGCATTAAAAGGCAAATACTGAATGATAGGTTATTATTAAAATGAGACCAGTTACGGTTATTTTTATCATTATCATGAAATGCTTTAGGTTAGGACTTAATTAACGTTTTCGCAATACATTCATTGCAATTTCAAACACTGGTTTAAAGCTTTCCTTATGTAGTTATCTCTGAATATTTTAAAGCGCAGTCATTGAATATTGACAAGGAAGTCAGTGCAGTGGCAGCAGCGTTGAGAATACCAGAATTCTTTCTTTATACTTGACCTTCAAAAAGAAGAATGTGTATTGTATTACATTTCCTTTGCTGCTTCTCTTGATGATGTTGTTTTAATAGGGCAACATCAATTAAGTTATCAAAACAAAGTGTACGACGTCATTAATTGAAACAAAAGCTCATGCTTGTTTTAAAGCTTTGCACTCGGCACTCATAATCAGTCAGCAGCGCTCTCTGACTCACAAAGTAGACAGATCAAAGGAAGCCGCAAAACTACAATTCGTCGGGTTCAATCTATCTCAAACCAGAAGAATATCAATAAAAAGCTAAATAGAAGAAGAAAGATATACTCACAATAATCATAATAATACAAAGACTAGTTGACTCACACCAAGAACCACGCCAGAGCCACACTCACCGGCACTTAGGCACTTATCTTCAGTATTATAAAATAGTGTAATAAAAGTAAAAGAAGCAAAAAATGCAAGCTAGTAGTGACTTAAACTTTTCTTCGTTATTGTCTTCATCATTTCACCTTACCTGTTCATAAAAGTTAAGTCACAATGACAGCTATCAAACCATCATCTCACTCCGACAAGGATAAGAGTATGATTTTACCAAATGGTTTCGGAAGTGAAATGAGAATAAACTGTTTTTAAAGTCACACAAGAAGCATATTTCATTAGCATTCCATGCTACTTGCATAATAATAAACGACGAATACAATTATCTTAACAGTTTCACATTCGTTTGAAACTGATAGATGAAAAAACAATCTTTTTAGATAAATTGCTTTTACTTTATTACACCAAACGTTACGCTCTATAAGAGTCAACCATATTTCATTAGCAGCACAAGTGACGTTTGTAATGTAACGAACTAAAAACTAGCAATAATGTTTTTAAAATCTACATACTTAAAATGTGTGGCATACATTGTACCGTATACAAATATTTATACTGCCTCATAAAAAGTTGGAAATTACCTGTCTTTAAAATATAAAAAATGCCGTTTGCCAATTTTTGCATTTTTTTGTACTACAAAACCTTTAAATAAGTTTGTACTCATTACATTTTATTTCAAGCAACTTATAAACACCAGAAGTCGTCACCCAAAATAACAAACGTTTTAAGTATAATAATAGTTTTCTCTTGGACCTTGTGCAGGTCTACCGCAAATCAGCAGCAGGCGGCTAAGTTGTTATTACATATTTCTAAAACCCAGTTAATATAGCCGTAGTAAAAGTTAATAGTGTAATAATATAAATTTAATGAGTGAAAGTCCATTTCAACTTTTACTACTCCAACTTCATCAGAATCAGAAAACAGCATCAGCATGAAAACTTTATATTTTATGTAATTACTAAACTTTATTAAAGCCGGAGTATCATATCATATCTCCTACCACGATCAAAGGATAACTACAGCAGGGAGCATTTTACTTGACTCCATTCTATTCATTTCTCCGTTCAAATGGCTTAGCAGTAATGAGTAAATGAGCATATTAAACACAGAAACAAGAGCAAATTACTTAATGTAGTTGAGCTGTGTTATGTTGCGCAGCATATAAAAGAATCGCAAAGTAGGCGTTTTGAGTGATATACATAATTTGGCCTGCCTTCCGACCTCCTCTCAAATAATTTCTCTTCCTGTAGCAAGAGTGTCAGAAAATTGACTGCTGTTTAAAAGCGAAACTTTATTTACAAGTCATATTTTTTACAAAATGTTACTGATCTTTAAGATTAAGAAAGCAAACTTTTAAATAAAACTGGAATGCTAAATTATGAAATAGGAAGCAGATTAATTTCAATTTTCCTTTTTCAAACTTTTGAATGTTTTATCAATTTTGACATTTTAATCTTCCACGGTCTGCTTATACTAATAGTTGTAAGTAACTTTTGCGTTTTGCCAACCCAAAAGAAATTTTGATACGTATATTAAAAGCTTCATCATAATAGTAAGAGACATTTTGCATTGGACAATGCACCAATGCAAGGGACATTTTAATTAAAGAGAGAAGAAAAAACACAGAAGCTGAGCAACCTGAGTTGGCCTTCAACAAGTCTTTCATCAAAGAGCATGTCTGCCACAGCCAGGTATTATTCGTCATTGTCTTATTATTTTGTGGTGGAGGATGAGATGATGATAAAGTCAAGTGGCATGGTCAAAATGAATGATGATTATGATTATGGTGACGACGATGATACGCGTACTACTGTCGTATGCTTGAGTGCTTATTATTACATTTTATTACTATTATTCCTCCAAAAAATAAACATTGCAATTGTACGAATGCTTAGCGCATTATCCATTTTTGAATTCCATTATCCTTTTTAACACAACAACAGAAGCATGAAATGCTCATGCGCACACTTAAATGGCTACTCTTGACTCTTGACGAAAAAATGAACAATTCGCCGAGAGAGGAGTACAAAAAATGTGCCGGCCCGGTTTGGTTGCATAGTGCTACTGCATTGTCATAATCTTCATGATCGTTCATCCCTGCTTCTTTTCTCCTTCGTTTCTTATTGAACAAGAGAAAATTCTTCTTAGCTGCATTAGACAGTCCATCCGTCAGTCACTGAGGACGTCCGCAAGTTTTAAACAGACACTTCCAATTGTTAGTTTGCTCCCACCAACCAGAGCCAATGTGGCTAGTTAACGACTGTGTGTATGCCAGCAGACCACTTACTTACTCTTAAAAACCACACGATTATAATCACCATGAAGGAGCATCAATAATAAATAATAATAATCATAATCGTATGAAGATGAAAAAACATTCCCCCTCGGGCCACTTTGATTACTCAACATCGTGAAACGAAACGCTTTAAAAGTCGTGGAAATGCTGGTGTGGTTAGCCTCTGCTTCTGTTCTTTGGATTCGTTTTGGCTGGTTATCCAAGTGTCCCTCTCAACCGAACATACCTCAACGTCGTACCTGTGGTCTCTCTCTCCTTCTATTGTGCACATCAAACAAAAATAGGTGTGTGCAACAAAAAAGAATGAAGCAATGTTGGTAAAGTGCTGGCTTTGCAGATCATGACGCTTTATACTTTGTTATTATTACACAGCACACAATAAAAGGCACGATTATCATTCTTATTTTCCCTTGGGAGATTGTCCGTCCATCAAAGAAGAAAGAAAAATCCACTCTTAGCAGTTATTGAAAACGTACGCAACTAGAAATCACATCGCATCACATCAGTCCATCATCAAGCTACTTGGCGCTTTTCAGCAGCCACATCTCAACTCTTTCGCTCGCTTAATTTGGCATTGGCACTGGTGAAAAATCACTTAAGCGTTTTTTATTTCGTTTTCATTTGTCTTTCTTTCTCTTTTCTCACTCGAGCTGCTGCTGCACCTCACTTAATGATCGTTCTGTTTACTTATACTCAACTTGACGGAACGTTATCCTCTGTTTGCGTGTGACTTGATGACTGGCACAAAACCTTTCCTTTGTTAACTTCTTGTTTGATCGCCTTTTAACGTTGCGAGTGTGATGTGATCCCGAATGAACAAAAGGAAGATCATTCATTATCATGATTCTTTCACTAAGTATTTAACATCAATATTAAGTAAAACTACACATTGTCGATAGGCAAATGTGGCAATGTTATTAAATAACAATGCAGCATCTGGTGGTGTCAAGTGCAAGCTAAAAAATTAAGCTGGACATTGCGTGAGGATCACCATCTTTTTTGTCTCATTCAATCTAAATTAGAGCATCTGAGTAGCTGCTGTAAAAAGAAATTCTCTCAATCATGCGGTGTCTCAGACTGGAATAAAATCTGCATATTAAACAGGAGTCGTAATTAAAGAAAATGAAAATTACTTTAATTACCGACGGGATGTTGCAACGTCCGTGTGCGTACACGGAATTTACAGGAATTGGTACTTTGTAAAATATGACGACGCCATCGCCCAATCCATCATTCATAGTTTTAATGTTGAGAATAATGTGACTATTTCCAAACACTACTCATCCTAAGAGTCATAATGATTATTTCCCCTTCTCATTACGTATTCACCCTTCGCCTCTCAACATATGCTTTCTTGTGTTAATTAACAAGATGATACGATAAGAATGATTAAGTGCATCTTTGGTTACGTTTAGCTTTTAGCTTTCTTAGGATAACAAAGTTTTGGTCAGTTCCAGAAAAGGACCAACGGTAGTCAGTCAGCAGAGTCCGTGAAAAATGAGTAGGTTGTTTGAATCTCATCGATTTTATTGCGAGAATTTCTAATGCTAATGACATTTTTGTTACTAATACTAATAGGATATCTAGAATTGCATATACCTACAGAATTGCTGTTGGTTCTGCCGTTTTGGTATAATACCTTTCACACCTCTAGTTTTACCTAAGAACAAGACAAACACAAAAGAATGATAAAAACCAACTGTTGTGTTGCCCTTTTTGCCACATGCCCACTGGTGCCACCACTATAGTCAGTTGTCTGTCTTTTTTCATTTTGTGGGTCCTGATACGATGGTTGGTGCTGCTGGTGCGAAACTTATTACGAGCGCTACCTTTCTTAAATACTTGCTTGCTACTGTGCTCCACCAAGTAATTATATATCATTCTGATGTGCACAAACATGGCTACACAAAGAGGGCTGAGCATCTCACGTCAAAACAAACACTAGCTCATCCTATTTTTTCCAGCTTAGAAAGCAGAATGTTATGGCCGGTATATGTAATACAGGCAAACACACATTGTGAAACGAAATAAAATGAACATTGTTTAAATTTTAACTGGAAGTTTGGCATCATCTTCACAGGCTAATGTAGAAGTAACATTGTTTTTATTTGCTGGCTAAGAGGTTTGTTTTAAGTAAGCAATTGACCAGATCTGGAAGAATGGTAAAAAGAGAAAACAAAACCAGTAGTCGAAAAGGTAGACTCATTAACTGATTTAATTTCGTCGTAAAATTATAGCTTGGTCTTTGATACAAGCACTTCAATTAAGATAGCAATACAAAGTAAAAGCAATAAACAGGCAAAGTGGGCTGGGTCTTCTTTCTTTTAGACGTTGCAAGTTGCAACAATGCAATACAATAATAGCATTTTTCTGTGATGAGGTTAAATGGATTTAAGGAATAGCAACTAACGTTGAATACATCATTGTTTCCTATAATGAGGATATAAACTACGTAATTACATCACGAACGACGACAATGATGACATTAGCTGATTCTGGAGGATTCTGAACTGAGCATGATACAGAGCAGATAACAGATACACATAATACAGCAGGTAGTTGCACCGACCGAAACGTTTATTGAAATAGCAATTAACGTAGTAATAATAATGATTATATCAATGCAAGAGTTAAAATCCTCCTATGAATATCAAAATGAAGAAATCGTTTATCGAAAATCAGAAACTGACACTTTGATTGATTGCTATTTCTAGTTTTGAAAATTGCTAGTTTCGACTTCACAATTAGAATACAATTGTTTACTTTAAATCTTGATTTCTCACATAAATAAAATTCAAAATACTTCTTACATGGAACAACTACTTGAATTGATCAACCTGAAGGGCTTCTTAATAAATAAGAATTATTTACTACTCGTAAATTGAAACACTAGGTTTTATTTGAACAGGGAAATAAATGAACTTATTAATATTATACAGGGCATTTTCTTTGAATCGACTGTTTATTCACTAGATATTGTCTAAATCAGACTGTTTGCAACACATTTAAAGAAGAAAAGACCGGAAGTTAATTAATAGCTCATTAGTTAAACTATAATGTTATTCAGAGCAAATGAGAATAAGTTGGATGTAGGATATATAAAGGATAAAGTGTCACTTTCCTACTCTACGTCCACATATCTGTCTTGTTGCTGCTCTTTTTTCACCAATTATTTTATGCTGGCGTTTGCCACTTTATGCAAAACAGCAATGCATGTAATGACAACTAGACTAGCAGTTGCAATGGGTATTTCATCATTGTTGCTTTTATACAAGTAAAATTAAGTGGTTATGTGATCCCAGAACAATTTGAAGTTTAGGCACTTAAATTGATTGTAGCGGAAAACCGGCTAATCAAGTTTGCTTTGTTTTGCACCACATAGCACAGCTTCTTTTTTATTCGCGAAAATAAAATTAGGAAAAAATTGATGTCAATATTGCAATTTGGTACATTGTATTCTACCTAGCCAGCAATACGTCTTCTGGACAAGTCTTCAAAAATGACCGACTGAGAACGAGAACAAGGCAAAAAAGGAAGGCGAAGTGAGTGGCGTAAAAATTTTATGTCCTCCCTTGGAAAAAATGTTCTATTGAATGTGAGAAACACGACATAAAAGCCATGTCGGCAGGTTTAGAAAGCCAGAACAAGCAGTACAGGCGAGGTCTGCCCGCTGTTCACGCTGCGTTAATCATTATGATAATGTTGTGTCAATGTATCAACATCAACTCTGTTCCTATCTTTGTTGCCTTGTTCCTCTATATTTTTGGTCCCAATTTTTACATTATTCACATAATATTTATTATAGCAGGGCATAAAGTAGTCGTGGAGTAGTACCGTTTAGCTTTTGGTGTAACAACTCACATAACATGAATCTTTACTCACATGACAATAATGTAAAAAGTTTGCCTCCATCCGTGTGTGCTTTCACAAAATGCCTTTCACAGGTTCACACTGTCAAATTTACAACTCGCGACTAACTTTTCAGAAAATTTTATTCTTCTGCTCTTATGTCATTTTAATTCTTGTTTCCTACATTCATTATAAAATGACTGCATGTAACTTAATTTTTTGCTTTCCTGGGCAAGGCAAAGAAATGTTCATATTTATGCATAAAATGTTTCTTCTTGTTGCAGAACTTGGTACCCTCAGAATAATGTAACAGTGAGAAAACGACTGATGCTGAGGTTGATGATAATTTGCAGTGGTTGTTTCTAGAGAGAACAGAGCGTAACCCATCACCATTTATTTTCCACGTCGTGTGTGCCATGTCATTGTTATCTTGCTTGTGAAATCGACATAACATCAACGAAGAATAGATGGGTTATTATTATTATTATTACTATTACTGCCATTACTTTACCAGTTTTCCCCCAAGTGAAATGGCACATACATAATCATACTAGGATAAGTACACATCGAGACAGGTAGACATGGCATCGTATCCTCTACTTTTGTAAGTACCTCTTCAACTCAGGCGGTGGCCTGTCCATCCAATTTCATGTTCCTATTTTTCTTTTACAAATATGTGTCTAAGGTCCTTAAATGATGAAATTTGTGGCCACATAGACATTTTTATACATCCAAAACGCAACATAAAAACTTTTACTCGCTGTCGTGTTATAAGCACTAGTAAAAATCCCAGCCCTGTTTTATTTGCTCTTTGTTCGTTCAAAGAGAAAACTGAAGTGAATCGAAAGTATGTACACCACAGAAAGCAATTACTCAAGACATTCATTTCTTATTTTTTCTATTGTTCATTCATAGCTTGTATGACCGTTATAAGAATAATAAGCAATGTTAGTAAAGCAAAACTGAAATAATATTGCCCAAGATTATTACCATTTTCCTTGTAAAAATGGTTGATCTGAAACTGAGTGGAGTTCTTCTGCCATAAAAATAAATCAAAATGGCATAAATTACGTTATGTGCTCTATGCTCCACACACAATAAAAATATCATTTCAGTTGGATGAAATAAACATTCGTAATAATACACACTGCCACACAAATAAAATTTATCTATTACTATTATTATTATTGTTTGACTTCTTTACTTCTTAAAGTGTTACTGCACGGAACAAAAAGGATTTTTGCGATGTCGGTGTCGGCCATCGTGATGATAATAATGACTAGTAAAATGCACGGCACACGTCATGTGTAATAATAAAAATATTACAATAAAAGTAAAATAGTAACAATGATTATCATGAAGATGGTAAGTAATAAATTGGTTTGCCGGAAAGAAAGCTTCAAATGTTCACGTTCAAGTCACTCCGCGAATTTTAGAATTAGAATATGATAATTATAATTAAGATCTAAATATAAACACAATCGATATAGCCAATAAATCTAATTGATATGATTCATATGTTTTCTGGTTCATCCCAATCATAAAAGACGGGAAAGCAATTGAAAATAGAAAATAGCCCAGAGGTTCAATCGGTGCTGTATAAATCAGCTAGTACGACTATCGAACCAACAACACATTCTGCCTCAATGAACCTCATTGTTCACTTTGCTTATTGCCAGAATTATCGTGTGTCGTATCGAATATTTTAAACCCGAGTCAAGGCAGATAATAAGCAATAAGTTCAGGTGGTTTAAATGCTTAGATTTTAGATAGACTCCAATTAACAGTATTTAGTAGTTCATCGTGCTTAAATATCAATAAGCAAATGTCTAAAATGTGTGTGGCGTGGTATAAGACAAGGCTTAACTTGACTGGCATTTATTTTCGTTATTAACAACAAAATACCCTAGAACGAAGACAACCAGCATTTTATTTTTTTGGACATAACAAAATAACAACGTGCCTTGTGCCTACTCTTACAAACACGTACATTTTTTGACAGGTTACACGAGAGAACCGTGACGAACGGCGTTACTCATTCATTCATTACATTCACTTTGAAATCTATTAAAGGAATTGAATGGGCCATTCAAAATTCCTACAAGCGACTTAAGTTAACCTCAAACAAAAAGTAAACTAAAATAAAATATATCTAGAAAAATCTTTTCTCATACACGAAAAATTCTAGCANGAAATCTATTAAAGGAATTGAATGGGCCATTCAAAATTCCTACAAGCGACTTAAGTTAACCTCAAACAAAAAGTAAACTAAAATAAAATATATCTAGAAAAATCTTTTCTCATACACCAAAAATTCTAGCAAGTTGCAGGTCGATCTTCCTCATTCTCGTTACCATCCATCTTAAGAAAAAAGCACTGGGAGATGAGGAAGGAATTTTTATCCTTGCGTCTTGCTTGTGACCATGTCTTATTAATTCCATTATTATGCAGGTACACACTTGTTCTCAGTATGTACAATAATAGATGACATGTACAGAATTACATACTGTAATAATATTTGATCTTCTTTACACTTTACACTTGCCCGTTGTGTTTGTATTGAATTCCATTTGCCTGGTAAAGGAAAGCCCACAAATTTTAAAATCAAACAAAATGCTCCGCTACGAAGTCGTATTATCATCGCCTACTTCTTCAACAGCAAAATTTTACTCGTAGTTCTTCGGTTACGATTCAACTTCACTCAGACTGAAGGAGCAACAAACAATGGCATGATTTTCTGATTTTTCAACTTAGGAAGAGGGAAATGAAAAGAATCTTCTTATTGTTAAGTAAGTTAAATAAATGCGTGGAAGGAGAGAGAGGGAACCCAGTTCCATTATGCAGTGCACCTGTGCAACCAAACTGCAACCAAAAAGTACACAAATTCCTAACTCCTTCACACTGCGTACTTAAACTGAAAGAAAATAATACTCTTAAGAGATTTTAGAACACTTGACTGACCTATGCATTGAATATTATTTTTCTATCCTATTTCTGTAATCAAAATTTCTGAGAAAGAAAAAAGAGAATCTTAAGCTTTATCTCTTAACCCTTTGCAACACTCTAGACACTCAAGTTCTAAAAATAGTATACAAATGAATTAGGATAAATGCAATGTGCAATCTAATATTCAGTAACAAAAATAACTACTCAACGTCACTGAGAAACGTTCGAAATAATTTATTGTTTTTAGTGAATGCTCTGATATAATTTCTTTACTTTTTCAACCGTCAGAATCATGAATTCTGAAATTGAAATAGCACTTGCTTTATTTTTAGTGTAGAGGAGGTTGATTCTAATGAATTTTTTTCATCACTTGCACTTTTTTTCGACATCGGCAATGATGATATGATAATGATACGCGTAATAATGAGACATTATTTATAATGTATTGGCTTTTTACATGGATTGGAAGGGTGGATGTTTTATGCACGCCTCATTAAATTGCCTGTCACCAGCGACTGCTGTAGTAGCGGCAAAATGATGCTTAACGTTTGGAAGGTTAGCACAACAAGGAACCTCAGTTCCCTGTCACAACATTGCATTGGTACCAAATCGTTGAAGCATGAAGGAAGAAATCGAACATGATCAATTTCTCGCTCTATTGCATTTGAATATCTTTCTCCGTTTACCACCCCTGTTAACGCGCCCTTCTTTTGTGCAGATGTCCAGAGCAGGACAGAAAAAAATCAACGACAAAAAAAGCAGCTACTCATTCTAACAGGAATGAAAATGAAAACGACTTACACCTGACATATTAAATATGTATACAAGTAAGTAAAATAAATGCTATTATTTTCGGGAGCTTCATGGATACCTTAGTAAACGGTCTATTTCATTCACTCTCCGAAACTTTCACCAGTTTTATTGGCCGCCGTCCACAAACAATGAAAAAGCAGCAGCAACCCCACCAGTGAAACTTCAAGCAGACGTGTCGCTGACACATAGAGAGATAATAGCGATCCATCTATGGTTGATGAGATGAGTACTAGCTAAGGTGAGTAGGAGAGGAAATTCCTTTTGGAACCACAAAGAAAAGAAAGTTTCACGCTGAGCGAAGGGAAGCGATAAAAGGAAAAAAAGCAGTTTGCCCATAATATATAGTTAGTTGACACTTTTTATTGCTTCAGTGACAACTAAGCGATGGTTCAAAATACTTTCTCTCGCGTTTTCATATCACCTTGCATAAATTATTATTCTTGTCATGACGTATTTGAAAAATGAATAATTTAATGATAAAGCCTGTGTTATAAAAAATCAGGCAAATGGAACCTTACAAAATTAAATTTGGAAGATCCTGCAAGTTTCAATAAGACTTCGACCTGTGAACTTTCCTAGGTTATTTCAGAAAAACCAAAAGAATTGGAAGAGGATACATTATTCTATACTGCTTCTCCATTTCTCTACAACAAGAGGATGGAAATAGAGGTGACAAAGGAAACTGAATGTTTTATAGTGAACCGATTGGAGCCGTCAGAACATTCAGTCACACTTCTATCAAGAGATCATGGAAAAAGATTGGGCTACGTTGTACGCTTCCCTTCTTGAATCGGCGCGAATTCATCCATAATTCTCGCTTTTTAGTTCGTCCGCTCAAGACAAGAGACAAGCTAAAAGCTGCAAGAATTGGATGTTCCCCTCCGCGAAGTACTCCATTTGATGAAAGAAAATTCACATTGAATAATAAACATTCTTCATTCATCCGTGGATTTTCTTTTTCGCTTTTACTGCTTCTGCTGACATCTCCCACAAGGGATTCCAGGAAAGTATTTTTATTTCGATTCGCACAAACGAAAAAATACATTTAAAAACTTCCTTTACTTATTTTCCTTTCAAATGGTGAATCCTCTATAAATCCCTAATGATAAGGTCATGCATAATTCAACGTAACTTTTTTCATTGCCTCCACTCCCTTTCCCTCGTTGAGCATCGACTCAGCGCTAAGCGCCGGTGAAGCACATTAGTCAAGTGAATTAGTAACTGTCAACACATTTCGCCGGAATGTGTATCACAAACATAGAGCAGAATATATAACCGAATGTGACTGCTCCTGCCGCTACTGCCACGATGCATATTATATTAGCATTATCAAAGAGAGGAAACTACTTGCAGGTGACGGTAATACTCTATTTCTAAAATCACATTAATCACTTGCCGCCTTCAGTCTTGCGTCGTCGCTTTCTGTGATTAATGTGACTGTGGAAAATGGCACGCGGTGTGCAAAAATATTGATATGTAACAAGCACGGAATCAAAAAAATAAAATTCCAGTCTTGCTCAACTAACAAGTGCAAATTTCCCACCGTACATTATCGTCCTTGTTCCCGTCAATCCTATCTTTGGGACAGAGTTATAAACGTTGTAAGTGGTACATAGACATGACATGGTTATTGCAACTACCACACACAAATAATAACGTTTCCTCCTTCTACGTCTCAAGTTCTCTTGAAAACATTGTCATAAAGCCCGTCACAAATATGTCTAAACATCATCAATTCAAATTCAGGAATACGACAAACCTCTTGAAAAAATGTAAAAACCATTACTATCTTTATTTTTAAAGATAGCATAACGACTTAAAACATTGCACACTTCTTTTCTCTTCAAGAATTAATTTCTTCCTTTCTCTGGTTGATTTTGCGTAGTTTCTAGTCTGCATTGAATGTAGAAACCCTTTTATCACTTCTTCAATATTTCTCTTGCACTTTTCTTTTTCAGAACAAAGTTTAATCATCTTAATCCAAAACTTTTGAGTAAAATAAGTAATCTGCGAAAACATGTTCCTGCTTTGGGTTTGGACCTAATTTATCAACACAGATCCACATTGCAGATATTTAAGGTAATGATAAATACATTACATTGCAAACCGAAGACTCATGCAAAGAGACGTCTATAATTTCCAGGAAAATGTAAGTGCAGGGGCAAGAAGTACTAAAAGTTATTTTTGAAGATTTGTTCCCACACCGTGATAATCATCAAAGTTTGTATTTTATGTTTCGTACGCATGTTCAAAGTTGCATGACGAAAATCAAATGCCAAGTAAATCAACCAAGTAAGAAGCCTTTGGCTTGTGATTCACCGTTTCTGCTCTTGACTTAAAATCAAACCGATGACGACAGATATTTAATGGATTGTTAGCTGAACACAAGCCCTCCTTCTTTTCCTTCGCCTGACTTTTTAAAAGATTATCCTCAGAGCCGAGCAGTAAGTGAATAAACAAGATCACAGTTGGTAGAAAGATTTTTTCCCTAGATAATGTACGGAAGATGAATGAAGACTTTGCAGAATTGAAAAATTACTTTCTGAACACACCTTCCACCCCCTCGCTTATTAGTCATTCCGAAAACCTAATTATAGCATCCTTTGGAAATATCACGTAACAAAATGTTATTTGAAAAAATAGGTTACGACTTTTTAGTAAATGCTTTGCAGACGTATTTAGCTTCAAGAGGTGGAATAAATAAATTTGTAGCAAAACGTCTACACCCCCTCTTAAAGCTGCACGGTACCGAAAGTAGCGCAAAATATTACGGCTAGAGAGAGAGAAAATTTTGGGTACAGAGACATGAAACTGAAACTCCGAATCAATGTAGCATGTAGAACAGTACTAAAAAACCAATAATTCCAAGGGGCAATGATGTGCATAAATGACCATTGTGTTTTGGGTCTAGCAGGCGTTTACTAGCAATTAATGTTTAAACCCCTATAAAACATTAATAAATCAGCCAAACAACCGTCCCTATTTTCTTTTATTTCTGATCACCTGAAAGAGAAATTGAATTTGGATTCATTTTCCCAGCATATCATTGATACATCCACTTCATTACAGCTTTCCGCTGATGAACACAAATGCAAAGCTCGTCGGCGCCTGCTCTTGCTTCACTGCCGACACATCAATTACTTTATATGGCAGCCATTAACCAGACAATAAAAATCCATCTAATAAAATCATTTCCGACAAGTCTATAAAAAGTTTTCGTTTCCCCCTTCTCTACATTATCCCATTTGCAAAAAAAAATTAACTACTAAGGTTGATTTATTTTGGTTTGGCACTACAAATGTTTTATCGCAGTTTAAAACTATAAAATCATTGGAGAGTTGGAATAAAAGGTCTCCAATATCGCCTCAGTTTTAAAAGCATGTCTGCATTCATGTCACACTCATTTAGTCATCGTCTTTCTTAATTGTCAATTGTTAAAAATTATTAACACCTTTTATTACCGTGACTCAAATTCAACTTCACAGAAGAAACAGCAGACTAATTAGCAATATAAATGAATTTGAATCACTGGGCATCACCGAGTTTCATCAGTATGTAATTTTCTTATTAGGCTAGACTAGTCATTTGTTGCAAACTGCTTCAGAATTGGCTTGTTGGTACAAACCTACCCAAGTGAAATTCATTAGTATCACCCTACACTTCATCTACTGCTTCATCATCTCTACTTACTTCAAGCTTCGTGGTTCTTAGACCAAGATTCATCTGCAATTTTATATGTTGTACAATAAAATGGAGCAGAAATGATTCAGAAATGCTCATGAAAAAAAAACATAAATACGGGCCAAATAATTGTTACCCTACATCCAATCCGTAAAAAATATTAAGTCTAATCTTATTCTGTGACTATGATTTTGCTATGCTGAGAATCGTGACCGTAATTACTTTACTCCTGCAAAAATAAAAATACCTTTTGCCCAGAGTGAACTAGAATTCTGGGAAATCGAGAAAAAATGTGGCAAGCAAAATCTCTCTTCTCTCTCTTTACTCCTCACAACAAAAGCAGACAAACTAAACTAAAGTATATCTTTCGTTGGTTGGTGGAAAGTTTGAAGAAGCGTCATTCAGGTCTGCGACAGGCGTCAAGATTTTTTATTTCTGTTATGATAATCCTTTCTTTTTGTGAGCACGAAAGAATCCATTAGTTTGATCAACAGCAAACATCGGCGACACCTTGGAGGCACGCTCATAATAAAGTAAAACAAGAAGAGAGTAGAGCAGCACATCTTCATTTGGTCTTTTCCACTACTAACTAATAACTCACTAATGCGTTCTCTCCTGATAAACTAAAAGTGTCTGTAAAGAAAGGTTCATTACTTTTCCTTTAATTTCGTTTTTCTGGGCCTAACTAATTTTTCGAAATAATCAACACAAATGTATGTTACACAGGTATATATTTTGCTTCTGTCCAAAACACGTCTGCTCCTTGATTGCTTGAAAGAGGAAACGTAGACCTTTTTCCTTCGTGCACACTCTATCAATCATCCATTTTTAAGCCTTTAAGGAAAAACAACTGTATTAACAGGTGAGATATGAGTTTATTATTATTGAGCTAGAAAAGTGTTCGACGCGAAGGTGATTATTTCAAGTGTCCGAAACGAAGCCTTCAGTACTAATAATAATCACAATCACGCTACTTTACTACCACCTGTTTTAATGGTTTTATTTAACTAAACCCACCACCATGAAAAGTGGTCAGCGATAAGTTTTTGGACGGATGCAATATTTGTTTGATTACTTTTTAGCCATTCTTCCCCTCATCAATAAGATTCACCCAACACCATTGTTTAAAAGAGACAATTGTACATAAGTGTATGGCTGTTTCATTTCAATAATAATAAAATATCAGCATTCTCCTGATGTAAGTAATGGATTCCACAATCTCTCTGGCATTTACCCTAACAAACACTGAGAGTGTCAAGCAATAAAACTGTGACAAAGACGCTGTTGGCGATAGATTTTTAACGAGATAGGCTGAAACAGTCATTTTACATTCCTCCTTGTCAATAACAATCGTTTGTGAATATGGAACTTTTGTTTATTATAAATGCCTCCTCTTTTTCTCATCACTTTCATTTTAAAATATTCTTGTTAATGTGAATAATAATATAATAATGACAATTTGGAAATAAAATCGTGAGAATGGGGAAATGTTAAAGTAATTGACCAGTGCGTGTTCATTTCGGCTATCACCATTTTTGGAAGCTTTGTTGCTCCAGTTAAGTAAATGTCCCATTTGCATTTATGAAAGCATTTCACATGCACTCCACTTGCAAAGAAGAAAGCAGCGAGCTGATTTAATGACATGAATAGTGAAATTTAATTGACGCCATGCCCAACTAAAATGACAATTTCACAATATTCAACGCTTTTTCTTCCACTTTAGCAACCAGCTGAATGCAAATAAACAAGCAATTGAAATAATTTTCGTCAAACTAGACGAAAAACCACAGTGCACCAAAGAGGAGTGTTCATATTCATCTCGCGAATGAACCATTTCACCAATTGTGATTCTAAATCTTCATTTTGTTCATTTTCCGCAAAATCACTATCATGGGAATTTTAAGCGCAATCAGACATAACCATGTTTTAGCATTGAAGCCACCAACCCAAGTTACTTCTAACAGTGGAAATGGCAAAATACAGTTGTTACAAGAAAAAGAGAACAATAAAAAAGCTACAAAAATACTACATGCTTTAACCTTCCTAGTGCTTCAAAAGTCCCACAAAGATACAGTTCTCTCTTAAAGACACAAAACGACATAGTTAAAGTCGTAATCGTAAATTTGACGAAAAAAATGCAAGACACACACAAAGGAGATGGAATATACCACACCAAACAGCAAAACAAAACTAACCAACAAAAAATCCAAGTGGGTAACAACTACGAAGCAGGGGGAGTTTTTAATACTGAATCTTGGATATCTTGTTGATGAACCACATCACAACGACAACAAAAAAGACAAAAAGTGCAGACTTTAAACTAAAAAAGTACGTTAGAGCAGTGAAAAAGTAAATGAAGAGCGCACATATGGCTCTCTTTCAATTTACGAGGACCATCGAGTCATTTAACTTTTTTAATTCACCATGTATTGTTACTCTACAGAAAAAAATCTTAAGCCAGAAGAACGTTTATTCAAGACATGAAGACGTCAAGTAGAAACAAAGCAAAATGTTTTATTTTCCCTCGAAATAAGCACGTGAAGAGAATGGAAAGGATGAACACCCCACTATATTGTATATTACTTCCATCCATCTAGCCAAACATTTTATATAGTTCCAGAATTTAAAATGAAGCTCCCTCAAAATATATACACTATATCGTGACATAAGTTCCTGCTATTCTTTCCTTACTTTTCTTTCATTCTAACTCTTCGAGAATTATAAAAGAAACTTTTTCTCGAAAGATTTATTTTTTCCGTCTTACAATTAAATCAGGGATGAAATGTAACAATCCTGAATCTTCACCCGGATTTTACATATGACCTGACACAAATTGTTTTTCGATCGACTCTCTTCTACTCATCAAAAGAGAGATAAACGAGATCATCTACGCCAACGTTTTTATATTATTTACTATTTAAAAAATACTATTTCCTACTTCTTTTGTTGGTCAGCATTTCTCTGGTAATTTTTGTCCGTCCTTTAAAAAGGCTGCTTTTGTCAGATCGTAATAAACATGTAAAGTTAACGACAAAGAAAATGTCCTACTCCGCATTTACATAGCTCCGTTTACCTCATTAGCTTAGATATTTGTTTTAATCGCATTCTGGGGAAACTAACTTGCCAGTTCAAAAGCAGCATTCAAATAAACCTTTTAATATAAGAATTTTGTACACTAATTGTGCGTTTTAAAAGCATAAATCGCAATTTATGACAAGTTAAACAAGCTCAATTTCTGTTTCATTTTCTTTCTCGGTTAGCTCTGTAATAAAAAATGAGAAGCTACGCCTAACAAAAAGTTCAACCTGACACACGTATGAGCAGCAACCCTAATTCGCACAAAGTATAGAAAAATCTCACATTAGCTTGAATGAGTTTATAAATCAATAACACAAGTTGTGTTACACAACCCTAACCTATACATAATATAGTAATGTGCAATAACATACATAGTTTCTGTTTTATTAAATATTCTTATTAATACACAAAGACAAAGTATTAGCAATCACAAAGGGACAAGCCATATTCACTCACACCACCATAATTTCTCAGCAATCATTAGTGTGGAACTGGACCGGTTACAGTAAAGTAAGCAAAAACGATCTGTCTATAAAATGATAGAGAGTGGAAAAGACATAGAGTCAATGAGCTCACTGTGCATAACAAATACATGATCATAATGGTAGAAGTAGTAATTTTGGGAAGGAGTAAAACCGGCAAAAAAATGACTGCTTCACACAAACAGCATCCCATGTGGAAAGTGAAACCGACGACGCAAGGTAATGTGGCATTAAGTGGAGTAATTTTCAACAATCTTGTAAAACAAGTAGGTACGGATTATATACAATTTTTAAAAATAAAATATTTGTTTGTTATTATGCCTTCTCGGATATAATACATACATAATCATCGAAGGATTAAAGTCAGAAAGTGCCTCTCATTCTCATAAGCCTTCATTTTCACACATTCAGCCTTCACTTACCTCCATTGTCTAAGTATTACGTAATGTAATGACGATCATGTTAATTCTTGAGACGCGAAAGCTTGTTGCCGTTCTTGCTGCTGATGTTGATGTAGATGATGCTAACAAGGTATGCGAACAGCCGGATTATTAGCCATGATAAAAAGGAGAGAAACTCGAACAGACCTTAAAATTGTTCCATACATTGCAATGGGGCGAAGCAAGAGAAATGGGATGTTGCTTTGTACAATGAAATGGATAATAGGAAAAGATGACGAGTAAGAAGGCCTCAAGAAAATAACATCAAAACTCATCAACAGCTGTCATGAGCGATTTGTCTTGATGAACCACCAAAGAGAGAGAAGTCCCTTTCAAGAAATTCATGTTTATATTGTGTTATGTACATTTATTTTATTTCTCCAGAGATGAGAGAGGAGGAAGAAGAGTTTGCATTTTAAAGAGCGAAAACTAAACACGCACAATCACATCATAAGAAAAGTAACTAATAGATCAGATTTTTTAGCTCTCTCCATGTTTTTCTGTTACTCATACAAAAGGAACTTAATTTTTTATAGCTCAAAGGTGAATAAAAAAAATCTGTTTCTTTCCACATCAAATCAAAAAGGGTTACATCATTATCGCCTCAACTCTGAAAAAAGGTTTCGATGAGTCTCGTTACATTACAACACAACATCAAATGCTAATTCAGTAAATAAATGTGCATTTCAATCAGTGGTGGAAGAAGGGAATAAAGAAAAGAAGATCAATGAGAAAGATGTGCGCATGAACTTGAGAGACATGAAAACATGTTCGGCTGTAGCTACATGCTTATCATGCTATTTCTCTACATTAGACAAACGAGACCATTATCATCATATCATAACGTGGTACCTCTAACTTTTTCGTATTAAAGATGCAGAGTTGAAAGTACCAAAGAACAAAATGAATAATTGACAAGGAACAAGCGAGAGCAAGAGCAAAAATTCTTCTCTCCAGAGTCCAGTTCACAGCGGAGTCGAAGCAGGTGCACACTTGTCTCTAGTTCTTTGGCACAACAAAAGGCAAGAAAGGGATGGTGATGCTGGCTCAATCCTCTATTTACCTCTTGTAGGAGGTTCTCCCACTATTATTATTATTTTTACTATTACAACTTAGCTTTGCATACCATTGACGTGTAAATATTACTCCTTCTTGATTCTTGGTAGCCTAACAAGGTGGAAGGGTTTGTAGTTTGTATTTTGTAATAATAACTAATATTTATAAGCAGAAGGTATTTTAAGCCGTAGTTGTCTTTCTGTAGACATGGAACTTGAAACAGAAAAATTCTGCCTTGCTATTCTTACAAGATGATAAAGATGAAAAACACCTAAGTGAGGTGAGGATCGAGGAGAAAATGAATGCAACCCTTTTGCACCTCATTATCGTCATTTGCATTTCCAGTACGTCATACATAATACGTAGGTAATCTAAACGAAATGGGGAAAATAATTCCTACTTTAATCGTGTCTCACTTTATTCCGTATAATCCAGGCATCTTAGAGCATAATTTCTTTCCTTCTTTCTTCAACACTTATAAAAACAAATTTCTAAAATAATAATGACAAAAATGCCCGTTAACCGTACAACAATCGGTTTAGCGTTATATTTCTTTCGTCTTTGGGCATGGCAGAAAGGTAATAGGTTTGTGTCTATGTCCCATTATAAATCCTTTCCAATCAACAGTCTTGTTTTGATGGAAGAAAACCGCTAGTTAACGAGTAATATGTACTTGTACTACGCAGAGATAATGGACTAAAGAGACGAAAAAAATCTTGTACATGCTAATTCTTTTTGTTGCACTGACTTAACTGAAACGAAGCAAGACCCTAAGCGAATTGAATTGATGGAACAGGTGAAAACAATTATGCAACCTGCCTTCTCGTACTTCAATCCAATCTGTTCTAAGCGTATGAGATTCTTTAATTGTACGTTGGATATAAAGGACAGCTACAGTAAGATATTGAATATATATTTTTAGACAAAGTCATGAGACGAAGCTAATGCTAAAGATAAAAACGCTGATGTTTTACGAGTTGATATTACTGTTTCATTTTACGTTACTTAAAAAGGGAGAAGGAAAGAAAAAGAGTTTTACAAAATGTGATATACAATATTTTATGAGTTGACCGTGGAAATGGATATAACCACAAGTGAAAAGCGTGCATCCACTCTTATTCTCTTATTATTTATTCCATTTCGAAGAGTTCGTTTCACCTTTTTTATTGTAAAGGTGTTAACGAACAAATATCACAAAGGAAGAATGCTATGCTCTATGAAGCCAAAAGACTTTAAACTGTAAACAAAAGAAAGGATGGACAGAAAAAATATCATTTTAAAATGCAGAGATACCACGATTACGTACGCTAGCGTTGTTACAGTGTATGTCCGCTCCCGAAATAAACCAGTGTCAGTGTCATGTAATAATAACACTTCACTAAAAAGGAACTGAATTGAATTGACTTAGTGTCATTTCCTAGTAAGCAATTCTAGAAGAGCCTGAATATATATTTTCCCATATATTGCTGTATTACCCCGACACGACCACAGCCCATAAAACATTAACGTTTTCAGCATCCCCATTAAAATTGGTCATGCATCAGTAATCCTTCAACCGAATTACCACGCACACGCATTTATATGTTCCCCAAGGATCTTCAAGAACTTCCTCTAAACTAATAACACATTTCTTCAAAATCCCTAGGTAAAGTCGTTAATCACTAAAAAAACCTAACTGGCTCTGAGTCGCAATGTGAGACGAGACTTTTCTATTAAGTATTTGAAAATTATGATAACCTGATATTTCTAAGGTTTACAGTACTTACACATTCCTTTTGCTTACAATATTTTACACTTTGTGTGAGCTGTCAATGAGTGTAACTGATTTCAGGGCAAAAACAATAACAATACTATCTTTTTATTTTAATAAATAAATAAAAGGTAGGTACACACAAAAGAGTGAAAAAGAATAAACGTCCCCTTGTGCGTCTGCTAATTCTGGCTGAAAGAAGATGAAGAAGAAGCCATTACAGTTCAATTCAATCACAAACCAAACAAACGGGGAAGGAAAAAGGTCACTTCTCAGAGTCCTTTCCTCACCTCCTGGGACCACGGAGGGTAAGTAGAAAACAAAACAAAACAGCAAATAAAAGAAAATGAAATTAACAAGGTTTTTTTTTCTTGAAGAAAATCCTATATGTAATATACTTATTTTACGATTACGGCTCGTAAAAATTTACCAGCAGTATTTGACCATTATTCTAGCAACCTAACCGATGCAGTAATAGTATGTTGCGTTGAGATATGCCCTACGTCGCAATCGATTGCAATGCTTGCCAGCAAAATCGTCCCTTAAACAACTGAAGGAAAAAAGGTCCTGTCCGCTTTTAAAATAGATAGATTACCTACTGTGCGCCAGAATACTTTAGGCTTTCTTTTTATCTGATATGCCTTTTCTGCCTTTAAAGGATGATGATTGTGCGTGGGTCGCTGGAAACAGCACATTACAAAGACCATTTCTCAACCAAAGGCTAACAATAAAAACACAGTAGTAAACTACCCTATTTTATGTCCACATTACTAACAGATAGCTTTTCTGGCCACACCTCTGATACCCAAGGAATATCTTTAGCGGGCCGCTGCTGTGTTGTGTGTTCCTCTTTCTTTGCTTCCGTCCTTTGCTTTGCATGTCCGTTCAGACGGAATCGACTTTTTGAGACCACTTTAAACAATGCTATAACACCTACAAAGAAGAACGGAACATGTCGATGACGACAAGACAAAAAATCTTGTGTAATAATATCACTACAATTCCGTTCCCATTTGAGAAAAAATCTGCCCAGACAATTTTTCATCTAGTGTGTTAGGAATGTACACAATATGATCGGACACATTTGTAGTGAAGAACAGCGGAGACCTTCTTAAGTTTTTTCTCCTCGCTCCACACAAATAATGCTGAAGAATAACACCAAAGAAAAGATGTAATTTCCTGAGAAAAATAACAAGAGAAACAAGCTGTTTATGGAGAGAGCAGTGTAACATATCCAGGAGGACAGAAAGGTAATCCATCAAAACCACAGCAGTGGGCAAGAACAGCAAGCGAAGAAGAAAAAACTTGTTAGGATCGTTATAGTAGACATGGAAGAAAGAACAAACCAAGGAACAAGTTGAGTTGCTCTGGAAAACATGTAGCACAACAGAAGACAACTACGCAAATACTTGCTTTTGTAACAAGCGAAGCCCTCCTCCTTCACTTCACTTGAACATGAATTTGTACGAAGGAATTGAATAATAGGCATTGACTCGGTGAGACAAGCAAATATTGAAGTAGACTAAAATCAACAATGTAACAATAGAATTCTCCTGCCCCCAAACGCAGTTTGCAAACATTTAGAGGAGCCGTGATTATTCACGATAATTTTCTCTGGGGAATTTGTTAGCATAAAAGGTGGTCGTGTTTGTCGGTTAGATTTTAAGAGTTGCTTGCAGTATCCTTCGCTGTATGTTTTTTTCTTTTATGCACTAAAGTTTACAAGTTACAATGAAATTGCATTGTTACAGCAGGAATTATTAAACTATTACTATCATTTACAACAACTTATTATCGGAAGCAACATAGAAATTAACAATGAACGCATCTACAGATAAAACCAAAGATAAAACAACAGTATCGAAATCTATGATCAACAATTGACCCCTGTTCAAAATGTTATGAACACTTTATACCGATTTTCTATGTTTTAAGTTTCAATTAACGAAATTCTAGAAATCTCAAAGTGTCACTGAAAGTTTTTCCCACTGCATTTCCTATTTCATTACAAAAATGGCCCAAAATTCCGATTGTATCTTTTCTAGCTGCAGTTTACATTTTCCAAGAAGAAGCAACAATAATGCGTTGTACAACCGTTGAAAAATTGTGCTTTATTGCATTTCAACTTGGAATTACATAAGAACCAATAAACTAACCCACTTTTGTGCACTGCAGCAATATCCTAAATGCCTCCATAGTGGAACATTTCGTAGGCTCATAAAATAAATTGTGGCTGTTGGTCCCAAGTGAGAGTGAACTCAACAGGCAAAGAGGGAGAACTATGACTGAGATGATCATAATCATGACGTGTTTTTGTGCATGTCCGAGTATTAAAAACTAAGATTTCCAGCCGGACTTGAAAATGGAAAAGTAATAATAATAATCATCATAATAAGAAAATGAACGTCGATGCTTAAAGGAAAAAATGTAAACGAAACCTAGTGGAATATAAAAATCGTGAATGTTGTTTAAAAGAAACAACAAACAAAAATACATATCCGCCGTGACCGTATTTTCCTGAAGTTAAGGAACCGTAGCAGAAAGAACACAAGTTTGTAAGTATTGTACACTAATAAGGTAGATTGTTAGACGCAGAGTAGAGAGGTACGGCACTTGAACAACCTGAAGTACAACACTTGTCAGCAATGTTACACTTTTTAAATATTCTCTTCGATGGAGAAAAATGCAAGAAATATGTTGAGGAGGATATTGAATTGTATTGAGTGTAAATGGATGGACAGTAAAACGAGAACTGTTTCATAAACGTATATAAGCCGACCTCAGTATTATCTAAATATGAAACGCTGGGAGAACACAAAATTTGATCTAGGAATACACCATAAATGGTTGCTCCCTTCGTTTGTGTGCATTGCAGACACTTTTCTTTTACGATATACAATTAACAAAAAGAAAGTAATTCGGTGTCTTTTATTACGGACACTTTAGTCTATGAAACACGACCAATTCCTGTAACAAGTTACTGATCTCCCTGTAGATTTCTGACTGTACAGTCAAAAGGAGCAGAGAAACAAAGAAAAAATGCCAAAATTGCACGTACAATGTACAACAGATTTATCGCCGATAAGGGAGGAAGTAACAACATTAACAGACGTTATGTGCACAATTGCGATTCAGCAGTTTCTGTGTATCGTTTTAA
Source organism: Cyphoderus albinus (assembly GCA_021029165.1). NCBI lineage: Eukaryota > Metazoa > Arthropoda > Collembola > Entomobryomorpha > Paronellidae > Cyphoderus > Cyphoderus albinus. The sequence continues at coordinate 3,607 of VYYJ01001052.1, read as the reverse complement.
TATTGTAGATGTATTCTGATACTTCACCTGCACTTTCCTAATATTACTGCGAATGAATAACACATGCAAAAATTTAAAATATGCAAAAAGTGATGATAGGGGGAACAGAAACATTTAATTGCACTTTTATGTAATCGAAAGGAGAAATAAGGTGATTTGATAAGATAGCGCAACATTAAGAGAAGCCGATTTTTGTCTGTGTAACCGTTTCATTTAATTCTATTTAGCCAGTTTGCTTTGTCAAGATGAAAACTCGCGAAAGGGTTAGGTATTCATATTTGATATCGAGGCAAGTTTGAAGTGGAGGTTTTTGGGAAGTACTCAACTCACACACTTAGGGTTTCTGCTCAAAACTGCATAAGTGTACACAATAACAAGATTGGTTTACCTACTTCTTGTACGGTGCAGTGAACAAAGCTGCAATCAAAAGTGAGAGGTTTTCATTGCATTTGCACGACATTGTCAAAGTCAAAAGGCTGCTGTCATGAATCGAGAGCAGTGCGTTTTCCTGCTTCTGCACACTTCTCTGGTTTCCCCCACTTTTCTTTTCGTCTCGTCACACATCATGAAACCAAAAAGACGTGGAGGAGGAGGGCAGGAAAGGATTGTAACCAAAACAAAGTTATAATAATATAATACGAACACACTTCTCACTCCATAAGTCATATACGTGATCCATGAGAGCAACCCATAATATGTAGTTCAATTTTCTCCTTTTGCATTACAATTACTAGAGCAATGCATCGATGGTACAATGTCAAGATACTTCTGATAAAAATAGACTGGTATTAATATTTATTCTGATTATTATTATAGTAGTAAGAGTAGGTAGAAAGAAGAATTTAATAACTTAGATAACTGTTCATCCAAAACTGTGCTGCTGCTGCACTTCGCTGTGAACTTGAGACGAGCCAATGCTAATATAAACAAATCATAATGCGTACCAGATACATACATGTAAAGAGGAAAGTACATTTTAGGTAAACAGAAAGAAGTGCAGGGCACGCATGGGCCATTCCATCCAGGCCACCCTGCTCGACATTTCAAGATTTCTTTGTTTTGAAATTTTGGAGGACGTCTGCAAACAGCGGAACAAAAATCATTTTCATTACGATGAACTCAAGCAAACACCGGTTTCCACCTACAACACAACACAGCACAACAAGGAAAGGCAATGAACACGCTATATCCTTTTTCCCTTTCCCCTCGTATTTTTTCCTTTCAGAAAACGTGTCATGTGTCAAAGTTGGTTATAGGGCCGATAAATATGCTGTCCGGTTTGCCGTCCGGTTTGCCGTCGATTATTATTTAATCTGTATTATTTTGTCCCTTAATTCTAGATCCAGTGTAGAATACATCAAAATATACATAAGAATGTAAAGGAAACGGTAGCAGTACAGAAGTAATTTATTCTTCATAATCTAATCACTGCGACTACTGAAACTAAACTCGTTCTAACCGGTGCCACAAAATAATATATGAGTAGCTCCTATCAAAATCTGATTGTCTCCATTTCAAACTTATTTTTTAAAGTAGTTTTTTTGAATTCTGGGAAACTATTGCAAACGAGTCTCCCTCGCTTGCGTCGACACATCAGAAACGATTAAATGATTAACCAATTTTCAGATACAACTATAAGAGCAAACTATTTTTTATAGAAAGAACCAAATAAGCTGACTTTACTCAAATCGAGCATAATACTTTATAACATTCTATTTTCATTTCTCACTAACTCACTGGAGGGAACAGTGTTAATAATAGCAAAATAGGACTCCCTCCCTTCGTCGAAATCAAATCGACGATCAGCATTGCAAGTGCGACTCGTCAATTTTCATTACTATTACTTGGTGCCGTTGCCGTCTCTTGCCTTGTTCACCCTGCAACGATTGAATTATTTCAATCTGACTGTGATATTCCGTACTGCTGCCATAATATTTCAGTACGTGGTGCAATGTAAATTGGTACGTATTCAACTGTCTCATTTGTGGTGACTTTTTCTAAGCTGATGACGTAAAAATACTATTCATATAAAATATAAGAAAAACTGCAAAAAATAGTTACGAAAAGTTTTCGAAAAAGATTTCGTCCCAATCCATCATCAAAACATCTTTCAACTTGAAAACGATGAATGCTAACTTTAAAGCAAATAAATCCGAATCCCCGGACATGCACATCTTTCTCTTCCTTCTTCTGGATGGCATCATAACAAACAATTTTGTACAGTGTTCATCGTGTATTCCCTTGGCATGTTCCATTTTCTGGCAGAATGTTAAGAATATATTTACAATTGACTAACACACGAAGAGCAAACTCCTTTTATCGTATGCTCACTCCAGTTCCTTTTAACCCATTCTCACTCCCTTTTGAAATAACATTATACAATCCATTCACGAAAAAGGAAGATGTCGAATTTTTGTATATATTATTGAAACTCCTCTTTTTCTCTTCCTCTTGGGTTGATTTTATTCGTTTCCAAAAGTCAATCTCAAATTCTCACATCGACAATCGACATGTACACATACCATTATCTATGTTAGCTATTAGGTTAACCTTATATTTTATTGGGAAAATGTCTGTAGTTTTTACTTTTAGCCTATGCACGTGATTCAATAAAAGTTATGATTACTTTTTACAAACTCGCAATTCAGTTGATCCATCTCCACTCCAGTCATAAAAACCTGAATTGAAAATTCTCCCTATCCTCAATAAACAGGTGAAAAAAATTGAAAGGAGAGAGAAGAAAACTTGTTGAATGGTCATCATCATCGCAGTGCCATGATCATCACTTTGGTTAGATGCTCGCATATATTTTCCTTGTTGACCAAAAGATTATATATTCTCAAAATGCGTGTTTATTTATTACACGGCTTGCCAAAAACTACTTAAGCTAACTTTTTCTAATCCTCGGCCTTCCTACCTCACCTCACCTCTAATACCATTTTTATTTTCCCTATTTGATTTTTCAATCCAGCTAACAAGACAAAATATTATCATCCTGTTGATGAGGATGCGCAAAGGAGAAGGAAGCCAAAAGCATTTTTATATCGTTTTACCAATACGGACAAATATTATGAGATTGGTGTTCACTCACTCACCACGTATAGCAGTACCACGTACATTCTCCTCGTCATTATTATTTTATTATTATTACAAAGGCCGTCTCTTCTTGATCCTTTCTACTGATGAGATTCTTGTTAGCTTGTGTGATTGGGGAGGGAGGAAGACGAAGCTGAAGGGGAGCGAAAGATAAGATGAAGAGGAAGAATAAGGGGTACCTACCTATTATTACCACACTACTCCTCCACACGTATCCAACGTATGGACAGAATGACGAGAATGATGATGACTATGACGGAATATAAAAATGATGATGATGATGCGGCATTTCTAACTTGCAACTCAAGTCTGTTACTGAAAGTGTTTCACTCCACCATTTCGCCCCTTTTCGTTCTCTTCCCTGTAATAATGAGAGGCTGTAAGGGAGCCTCTCCTCTCCTTCATCCTGCTCCAAGAAGTGTATTAAATCACAAGATTATTATGATCCAAGGTGATGTAATGCCTCGTCTGCCTTTATATTAGCCTTTATATTAGCGTCACACGTAAAAAA